>PVKA01039890.1:0-19151 GCA_004027165.1 Ctenomys sociabilis
CGCCAGCCCTGCCCTGAGCACGGGCTGAGCCAGCCCCTAAAATAAAATAAAATAAAATAAAATAAAAAATTCAATATAGGAACTTATTTTAATTTCTCGTCCTAAGAAAACTTGAAGAAATCCCTTCCTAAGAGAACTAAAGAATACCAGATATTGAGTGTGGACTAGTCAATAAAGGAGTGAATAAAAAGTCTTCATGAAGGTACAAAATTGGCACAGAGGACACCGGCTCTTATGAAAATTAAGTTTACTTGTATATAGAACAACTACAAGAAATTTGATTCTGTGAAGAATCCTCTTTAGCTGTGGCCTGGCAGTATATAAATGGCATTTAATTAAACTGAACACCTGTTATGATGTTAAAGTAATTGTTTTATTTTTACTGACATGATTGGTTGTTATTCTGTGTACTTAAACTGATCATGATGATTTTTTTAAAAGTCTTCATAAAAATAAATGATGAAAGTACATGCATTTCCACTGAAAAGATCAGAATGAGTTAGAATATAGAGGAAATTAAAACTTAGCTCAAGTATATGAAAAAAACCTACAACATAAATGTTCTGACACTGAACATTAAACATCAATTCTGTGACATTAAAGAGCTAAAAATGAAATCCTAGCAAGTCTTGAAGTGTGGTATAAAAACATTTCTAATTAGAACAGTCACGTAGGGCCGGCCAAATAGCTCAGCAGATTAAAGCGTCTGCAAGCAAGTATAAGGGCCAAGGGTTTGATTCCCAGGCCTGTTGTGGCAGCCCCGCCCCCGGGGCACACTGAGACAGCAATTGAGACTGGACATATTATGGTGGTGCGGGCCTGTAATCCCAGGACTTGGGAGGCTGTAAACAGGAGAATCACTAAGAGTCCAACTTACTGGTGAGACCCTTAACACCCTGTAGACCCTTCCCTAAAATACAGGATGGATGGATGGATGGACGGACGGACGGACGGACGGACGGACGGACGGACGGACGGACGGACGGACACACAGACAGACAGATACACAGGTCATATACAACTATTATATGAAGGAAGGTTTTTACAGTGTAGTCAGAGTCTTATAATATCAAAATACCCAGATCATTTGAGTTTTCTACTTTGAACAAATTTGGGAAAATGAAGTAGGAGAAGACTAGTTAAAACAGGAGTAAGTAGCATTTGGGGGCAAACAGAAATATGATCGTACTTTTTCTTCTGAAAACATCTGTTTAAGTAAATCAAGTAATTTTATGATTCACACATAAAGGTAATTTTGAAAATAACCACCATATAGAAGTTTTCTATCCACAATGTGTAAAAGAAATCAAACAAATAATAAATCAAAAGACAATCTACAAATAGTAAGACACTTGGATCAGGGAAACTAGACTGTCAAAATACAACCAGCTACATAGGGGGCTATGTTTTTACTCTGCTCTCAAGGTCTGTTCTACTTTTAGAATGCATACTTTCTTACACAGAACCATCAGCCACTCAATACTTGACTTACAGTTTTGAAAACATAATCATTCTTACAAAAGGGGACAGGGTATGAATTAAAAATCAAGGGACTTTGTCAGCCAAATATAATGGACAGCCTTTATTCAAGTACTAAGTTAAGCAAAGCAACAGTAAAAAAACTAAGAAACAACCTCATGTCCTTAAAACTTCATGTCCTTCCAGGTCACTTACTAGAGAAATATGAACACATTAGATATTAACACTGCCACTATATTTTAGATGTGAAGATAAAATTGTGCTTACAATTTCGAAGAATCTTTATCTTTACCTAAAATACTTTTAAATGAAAGATATCTTCAATCTGCTCCAAAATCATTCAAAAGGAGGTAGAGGAGAGAATAAGGCAAAGAAATACATGAAATAAGATGTATAATGAAAGCTGTTATTCAATATTGGGTACACAGGAACTCAAGTACACTTTTTTTTAGTTTGTTTTAAATTCTTACTGTTCAATTAAAACCATGTTTATAGATAAGAACAGATTTATATTTTTTACTTACACTGCTCTTTGCTCTGAAAACTATTAGTGACTTCCCAATTGCTAGAGTTCCTTATGCCTGCTTTCAAGGTCCTTCCTAGTCCTCAAATCACCTTTTTCCTATGAATATATTACTGTCACACCTTGCACTGTTCCTTCTATTGGAAACGTGCTTCTCCATCATACCTACTCTTTTCAGAAGACCCTCCTTTCTTCCCCTTCCCCACCTTATGGATTAAAACCTCATATCCTTCTAGGTCACTTACTAAGCACAGTACAGCCTGCTTGCACATCAAACGTCTCCAGATTCACCTAGACCACATGTCTTCAGTGCAACACTCATGATTACATCTTTTCTAATCTTCACAGCTTCACCTGTTGTGCTCAAGCCTGTATCTTTTTGAAGCTTCAGCTCCAAGTCCTTTGTGATGGTGAGGAAATGCAGAGGATGGAAGAAACGGTCTGCTCCTCTGCACAGCTCTCCACTAATACATAGGAAACATCAAAGAGTTTCACTAAAGAAATCATACAATCTTTTTTAAAGGGGAAATTCTAAAACATACTTAAATCTCAAAATAACATGATGGATTTCAAAGTAAGACCAGTACAGTCTGTGGTTCTCATTACAGAAGGCTTACTTTCTGAGACAGCCAAGAGATTTCCTTATTAACTTATTCATCTCTCTTTCAAAGCTCCAAATCCTATGCCCTGAGATAAAAAATTTATTAAAGTTTCACTTTTCCACAATGAAAATAGACAAATGTATGAAAATTAAATTTACCTTATATTTCATCTTGGGACATGAATGAATGTAGAACCCCATATAATAATAGCTGAGCTGAGATGTTTTCTCATGAAGTTGCCTAGTAAAAGCAATTTCTCTGCCAAAAGAAGATGAAGGTGTAGTTAATTTTGGCTCCATGTTTCAAAAATTATATGATGATATTTTTTTCCAAATATTTGATAAAATCTAGTCATAAGTATCAAAAAAATCCAAATCTTCAAATAAAACAATTTTGAAAACAGTACAACATAATATTTACTAAAGAGATACCCCAAAACCTACTAGAGGATCTGCTAGGCAAAGTAACTGATCTAAACTTTAAATACCACAAGATTAAAGAGATCTACAGCTCTAGAATCCTCAAAGAATCTGTGTTTAACAGGTTAACAACAGCAGAACAAATTTCAGAAACTCAAAACACATTTCAAGAAAAAAAAAAACTATTACTATGACTATGTGCATACAACAACTTTCAGCTGATACTAACCCACTGACACTAATATTTAGGTGCAAATGTAGCTACTACACATTTTTGCTAAAATGAAAGTAGGGAAGATACTGTGCTACCTTACCACATTTTCTCTATATGTTAGCAGAGGTGAGGGCTGCTTGACCAAAGAAGCTGTCTGTATCCTAACCATATGCCTAGGTGTAAAGTGCAGTTTATACCCAGATAAATCTGGGCACTGAAATTCACCCTAAATGCCCAGCTAAACAACTGGGTGTATGTGAATGGTTCAAGTAAGATTTGAGCACATTTTTAAAACACAAATTACTTCTTTGTGCATCCTTTTTTTATTTTTTAAATGTATTTGGTTGTTACAGGGTCTCACAACACAGCTCAGACTCATAGTGATCCTCCTGTTTTCAGCTTCCCCATCACTGGGATGACAGGCGTGTACCACTATACCTGGTCTCGGTGGCTGGCTCAGTGTGCCCAAGGGCGAGGCCGGTGCAACATGCGATACTGGGAATCAAACCCAGGTCCTTGCATTTGCCAGGCAGATGCTTAGACCACCGAGCTATCTCCCCAGCCACCAAAATCTAATTTTTAAATGAATTTTAAAGACTGAACTTAGAATGTACATATTTCTAAACCCAAACAGATTCACATTACTTGACAACAGAATACATCTTACTATTCTTGGAACTAATCCACTTTCAAGGTTCAAAGAAAGTGAGAAAAGAATGCACAGATAAAGACACAGATGGAACTGCTTGCCACTCTTCTCCAAGGCCAACTGAGCCATCACTGTACTTCTTTAGTTAGACCTGCCCAACTCATTTCAAAACAGCACCACTCCCTCCAATCCTAACCGAGCTCCACAATCATTCTGTTGCTCTAATCCCCATGTCCAAGCTGCCAGAAAGGCCTCTAGACCCTAGCTCCAAAACACTCTGGAGAACCAGAGCAGGCCACAGCTATAAGTAAGAACTTCCACTGCACTCTTGGGACCCCTCCAGATGCAGCCGAAGCCCAGGCCCAGAGAGTGTGTGGGAGAGCCTCCACACTCCCCTGCACCCATTGGACCCCTCCAGACCCAGCCCAAGTCTAGCATGGGAGTAAGACCTTCAGCCCTGCTCTCAGGAACCACCCCCCAGCCCCTCTAGAACTAGCCCAGGCCTGGCTTGTAAGTGAGAACTTCTACATACTCTCCAGAACCTCTCCAGATACAGCCCAAGCCCAGGTCCAGCAAGTGTGTGGGAGAGCTTCCTCACTACCCTTTGTCTGCTGGATCCCTCCAGACCCAGCTCAGGCCTACTTGTGAGTGACTCCTTCTGCCCTGCTCTCTAGAACCTTCCAGACCCAGCCCAGGCCTGGCATACAGGACTGGTGTGAAACTCTGCAGCTGAAGTCCCTGCACAGAAGTTAGGGGCCAGAACCACTCAGCTAAACCAGAAGAACATCTTGCCAGAGAGGCACAACAGGCGCACTCTGCAAAAGCTACTGTAGGAAGAAGCTCGGCACAGCAGCCAAACCAAAGCAGGCAGAAATGGATGAATTCAAACTTTGTAGATCTGCACCTGGTAAGCTGATACATGTTGCTAGACCCAGATCTATAAAATCATCCTCACTCTTTCTCTCTTGACTGACAAAGGGGCAAAAGGTAACCAGGGAGAACTGGTTTGCCTGGAAAACACCAAGTACATCAGGGGAGGCAATCATACAGATCTTAGAAAAATGAATATAAATTCCCAATTTAATATCTGTTTAGCGCTATAGACATAATGATTGCTCTAACTGTCTAAAATACAAAGCCAGTAGTTACAAAAGTTGGCTTTGGTGCAGTTAGAACCTTAGCACCTACTGAAATTCTTACCCAAGAGGGATTACATGATTAAGGCAGTAATAGATTTGTATTTAGAGAACTGCAATGAGGAACACAAATAATGGGTAATGATATTTAGCAGTTGACAAACTTTGTGAGATACTTCCATGACAAAGAACAACTAAAGAAGTTCATGAGCCAGGCGTGATGGTGCAGGCCTGTAATCCCAGCACTGAAGAGGCTGAGGTAGGAGGATTGCTGTGACTTCGAGACCAGCCTGAGCTACAAAGTGAGCTTAAGGCCAGCCTGAACTGCATAGTGAGACCCTGTCTCAAAAAGACAAAAAAAAAAAAAAAAAAAAGTTCACAATAATAACGCAAACCCTACACAGACTACTAAAAGATGTTCTAGAGAAGGATCAAAATAATCAGAATTCCACGAATGAGAACAGAAGGAACCCACTAAATAGGGCAAACAATTAAACACAGGAGAAAAAAGACTAAACAACAGCAAGTAAATTACATGTCATTTATAAATCAATACATCTCAATTATAACCATCAATGTAAATGGATTCCATTCACCAATTAAAAGAAAAACATTGGCACAGTAGATTAGAAAACAAAATCCAATAATATGCTGTATACAAGAAACACACTTAACTCAAAGAAATTCATAGGCTGAAAATCAAAGGATGGAAAACAATACTAAATGCACAAGCTCCTCAGAAAAAGCAGAGGTAGCAATCCTGTTCTCAGAAATACTCAACTTCAAACCAAGAATAATCAAAGGAAATAAAGAAGGCCACAATATACTGGTTAGGGGAAAAATTCAAGAGGAAGAGGTAACACTCATAAACATACATGGACCAAACACGGAAGCACCCAACTATATAAGACAAATCATAATGGACATGAAAAATCTAATCTCCAACACCACAGTCTTAACAGGAGACCTTAATATCCCCTTGCCCCAAAAAGATAGGTCTAGAAGACAAAAAATTAGCAAAGAAGTATCAGAACTGAACCAGAGCTTGGAACAAATGGACTTGGTGGACATATATAGAGTGTTCCAACCAACCACAGCTGAATACACATATTTTTCAAGTGCACATGGGACATTTTCTAAAATAGACCACATACTAGTTCACAGGACATACTTAAGTAGATGCAAGAAAATATAAATTATCCCATGTATATTATCTGACCACAGTGCAATGAAACTGGAAATAAACGACAAAAGAAACCAGAAAAACCCGCTAAATACATGGAAATTAAATAACACCCTGCTCAGCAATCAACGGGTCACAGATGAAATTAAACAACAAATTCAACAGTATCTATAATTCAATGAAAATTGCAGCACAACTATCAGAATTTATGGGATGTGATGAAAGCAGTTCTTACAGGGAAATCTGTGAACTCACACATTAGGAAAACAAACAGGAACAAATAAACACCCTAATTTTGCACCTGCAATGTCTAGAAAAGAGCAAACCAAGATCAAAGACAGGAAGAAATCATAAAGATTAGAGCAGAAACTAATTAAAATGAGATAAAGAAAACAGTTCAAAGAATTAACAAATCAAAAAGCTGGTTCTTTGAAAGATTAAATAAAATTGATAAGCCCCTAACTAACCTCATCAAAAAGAAAACATTCAAATACAAACAATAAGGAATGAAAAGGATAAATACCACAGATCCAGTGGAAATTCAGAAGATCAACAATAGCTACTTTGAGAATCTTTACTCTCACAGAATAGAAGACACAGAAGAAATGGACAGATTCCTCAAAAGGTACAAATTACCAAAACTGAATCAAGAAGATATAACAACTCTCAATAAGCCAGTAACAATCAACGAAATACGAAATGTAATAAAAAGCCTGCTGACAAAGAAAGTCCAGGCCCTGATGGATTCACAGCTGAATTCTACAAGAAATTTACAGAAGATAAAATCTCAATACTCCTCAAACTCTTCAATGAAATTGAAAAGGGAAGGGACTGGGGAGACAGCTCAGTAGAATAAGCGCTTGCTTGGCAATCACAAGGGTCTGAATTATATTCCCAGTTTTGCAAAAACGAAAACAAATTGAAATGGAAGCAATCCTGTCAAAATTATTCCTGGAGGCACCTATTATACTGATACCAAAACTAGGGAAAGACACAGCTAAAAAAGAGAACTACAGGCCAATCTCCCTCATGAACACAGATGCAAAAATCCTCAATAAAATCCTAGCAAATACAATTCAGCAAATCATCAAGAAGATTACAAAACCATGACCAGGTAGGATTCATCCCAGGGATGCAAGGATGGTTCAATATTCACAAATCTATAAATATAATACACTATATTAATAGAGCCAAATCCAAAAGCCACATGATCATCTCAATTGATGCAGAAAAAGCTTTTGACAAAATCTAACCCTCATTCATGTTCAAAACTCCTTCAGAAAGTTGGAATAGATGACCTCTACTTCAATTTGATAAAAACCATCTATGACAACCCAATGGATAAAATAATTCTACATGGGGAAAAACTGAAATCTTTTACTCTCAGATTTGGTACAAAACAAGGATGTCCTCTATCACCACTTGTATTCAATATAGTTCTGGATTCATGAGCTAGAGCCATTAGACAAGAGAGAGAAATAAAAAGAATTAGAATAGGTAAACAAGAAGTAAAGCTATTATTATTTGAAGATGACATGATACTTTACTTGGAAGACCAAAAAAACTGCACCAACAAGCTACTAGAATTAATACACAAATTCAGTAGGATAGCAGGATACACAGTCAATACTCAAAAGTCAATAGCATTCCTCTACACAGAAAACAAACACACTGGAGGAAAATTAGAGAAACAATACCTTTTACAATAGCACCGTGGAAAATTAAATACCTAGGAATTAAACTAATTAAAGAAGTCAAAGATCTATGCAATGAAAATTACCGTACTCTGAAAAAAGAGATCTTAGAAGATTTCAGAAAATGGAAAGATACACCCTGCTCCTGGATAGGAAGAATCAACATTGTGAAGAATTATTGTACAGATTTAATGTAATCCTATCAAAATACCACCAATGTACCTCACAGACCTAGAGAAATTGTTCCTAAAATTTATTTTGAAACGGAAAAGACCTAGCAAAGGCAATCCTGAGCAACAAAGGCAAGGCAGGAAGCATTACAATCCCTGACTTGAAATTATACTACAAACCTACTGTGATAAAATCAGCATGGTATTGGCACAAAAAAAAAAAAAAAAAAAAAAAAAAACCCAAGAAAAAGGGAAAAAAAAAAAAAAAAAAAAAAAAACAGACCTGAGGATCAGTGGAATAGATCAGAAGATGCAGAAGCCACTACAAACACACTCAGCCACCTTATCTTTGACAAAGGGGCCAAACATGCTTACTGGAAGAAAGATAGCCACTTTAACAAATGGTGCTGGAAAAACTCGCTCTCTACATCCTAAAAACTACACTTGACCCAGGTCTACCACCATGCACTAAGCTAAAGGCAAAATGGATTAAAGATCTAAACACTAAAACAGAAACACTAAATCTCCTGGAAGAGAAAGTAGGAGGAATTCTTGAAGACATAGGTTAGGCAAAGAATTCATGAACAAACAAAAAATCGCACAGGAAACACTTGAAAGAATTAACAGCTGGGACCAATTCTTATTGAGAACTTCTTGCACATCAAAAGAAATTACCAACAAAATGAAAAGACAACCCACAACTGGGGAAAAAAAATTAACTAATAAGCACGCAGACAAAGATCTGCTCTCCAGAATTTATAAAGAATTAAAAATATTAGGTTCCCAAAATTTAAAGACCCAGTCCAGAAGTGAGCATCCAAGATGAATACACACTTCTCAGAGGACGAGATTAAGGAACTGAATAAATATATGAAAAAATGCTGCACATCACTAGCCATCCATGAAATGTAAATTAAAACAACACTGAGATACCATCTCACTCCAGAAAGAATGGTTATCATAAAGAAATCAACCAACAACAAATGTTGGAGAGGATGTGGGGAAAAGGGAACCCTTCTCCACTGCTGGTGGATATGTACACTGGTACAATCAGTATGGAAATCAGTGTAGAGACTCCTTAAAAAACTAGGACTGCAAATCCCATTCAAGTCAGCTATCCCAATACTGGGAAGTTTCCTGGATGAACTGAAAACATCATATCATAGGGATATATGTGTACCTATATTTATAGCAGCATAATTTGTGATAGCCAAATCTTGGAAACAACCAAGATGCCCGTCACATGAGGAATGGTTGAAAAAGATGAGGTATTTTTATACAATAGAGTATTACTCAGCTGTGAAGAAAGATAAACTTGAAGCTTTCATATTTAAGTTGCTTCCACTTGAAGATATACTCATAAGTGAAATAAACCAGACCCACACATGTAAATATCATATAGTCTTCCTAGTGTTAAGAACTCAAAAGAAGAAATAAAAAAAGAAAGGCATAACACAATTAAAAGGAAAGTGAGAACGTAAGGATTAAACAACAAAGAAAGGGCAAGGAGAACAGCCAGGAAACATGACAGAGGCAAAACCGTACATTTATATGCACAAGAAGCCTAAGGCAATGTTCCTGAGAATCTTCAGCAGGTTTTTGAAACTAGCAGTAAATTCGTAGGATTCTCACCCTAACTAACTATATATGCTGATATCTGTGAACTAAGCAACTGCACTGAAGATAGCAGTGTGTAATACTAGAGTCATGCTTGCAATGCCTGTCATTCTGGTCTTCTAAACAAGTACTGCTTGTCATGTCATATCAATTACTGCTATACTGTCTCTCAAGTAAATGTTTGTTTTTTAAAAAAGGATAATAAATGTAAACAAGAGAAAAGAAAAAAATGTCATAGGACTCTCCTACAGTGGTGTATATGGTAAGATTTCTAAGGTTCTGTGTAAAACTATAATTATTTATTCTTTTCTTTTACAATGTTTTTTTAAAATTTTTCTTCTCTTCACATTCAGTAGGGACTTGAAGTTTAACATATCAATACTTGATGGAAAATATCTGTTAAATGTTATGTCTCAGATGTTTGATATTCAGACAAATAGTGAGGTTAAGCTCATCTGCCTGTGTTTTGGGTAATAATATCATTAAGCTTCTCTTCTGGAGAGTTAACAACTTAAGTTTGCAGACCAAAAATTAGAGAAAAAGAAAGGCTGCAAGGACAACCAACGTTTTGGCCCTGGCCATTCAAGGTCAGTGAGGACTCAGGATGTAAGAGAACCTATATTGTAATATCCTGTAACTCAAGTGATGTCCCAAATTTTCTGATCAAGGAGATTATGGGGACACAGAAAAAAGTGATCGATGATGTACAGTGTGCCTAAAGAGAGTTACATGGAGAGAAAACATTCTCTCAGGCTTTCACAAAGAGCAAACTGGTCAAGCAATGGCTGTGACTTATCCACATGGCTGACACTGACAAAGGATCTACTTGAGGTATAGGGTAAGTCCTGAGGAGATTTGACTGACCTTATTAGATACAAAAATTACACTTCTTATTATATAGGTTTTACTTTATCTTGGTCTTAACCATCCAGCAGAAAAGTATAAAAACGAGATATAAGAAGTAAAGCCAGGGACTGGGGAGATAGCTCAGTAGAATAAGCACTTGCCTGACAGGCGCAAGGGTCTGAGTTTAATCTCTGGTTCCGCCAAAATAAAAAAAAAAAAAGTAAGGCCATATTAATTTGCTGAGCTATAAAAGGCTAAGTCAACAACTTCTGACATTGCCAGTCCTACAGATAACCCACTACTATTATCAACTACTGGACTATATTGGATTACTTTGCTGAATTCATGCACCTACAATATTTAAATGGTCAGGGAATACCCATCTCTGACAAAACTGAACAAAAAAACGGCATACAAATGAAGGAGCATTTTGTATCTGTATATACAAATAGGATAGATATACAACTACTTCCTCTTAATTCAATGAGAAGAAAGATTTGCACTAATAGTGTTTGGACAGGATATCATATCTTAATCTTGTACTATGAAAATAACCACTATGAAGACAACAATATGCAATGTATTAATTATTGAAACTCTCCTAACTAATCCATTTTGAGAACTCATGCCCTTACACTTGCTAGGGAAGTGCTTGTTCCACTGAGCCATCTCTCCAGCCCATACTAATCCATTTTGAAATTGTCTCATTGCTATTTGTTTCTCCATAAAATTAGTAACAAAAATAATAAAACATACTCTGCATCTGACCAGTTTACATTACCTACCCCTCAAATATTCTGGTCTAACCTAACACATATGGCTCCACTGGATAACTACAATGGCTTTGAAATATACTTTTCTATTTCCACTTGTGCCCCTCCATTATCCCCATAATACAGTCCAAGTAATCCTTTAGCAATAATGGCAAGTCCCTGTCTCAAAGTAAAAATAAAATGAGGGGAGAAATGGAAATGCAGCTTGGTGGCAAGACCTTCTGTTCAATGCCCAGTACCAAAAACAAAAAGATCTGATCAAATAACCTCAAGGCCCCCAAACCCACATTATGTTCATATCACATATAAGACCCAACCTCCCTACCAAACCTATAAACCCTGTCTGTCTGCCCTTCCTCACACCTCTACCTGCCTAATGGCCTCTCATACTGACACTCTCCTACCTGCTTCAACAAGTTCAGCCCATAAGACTCTTCTGCTTATTGTGACTACCTCAGGACACATTGCACATGGACTTCTCTCAGATTTTTACATAACTGCCTCTTTTTCCTTTGCTCCTCAAATGTTATTAAAGGGTCTTTTCTGACTGCTCTATAAAATAGGCCTCACTACTAAAATTCCACCTTACACCAGTGATAATGGCTATTATAAAGCACTGGAACTGCAACAAATGCTAATGAGGCTGTGAAGAAAAAGGAACCCTTCTATAGTGTTGGTGGGAATGTAAAGGAGTATAGCCACTAATGAAAGTAACAGTGCTATGGCTTGTGTCTAGTTGTCCCCCCAAAGCCTCATGTAGTCATGGGGTGGGGAGTTCTAGAGTTTGTGATTAACTCATGATCCACTGGGATTATGTGTGATCCAAGGCTGGGATTACAAGTTTTATTTCTGTTGGGATTATGGGTGTGAGTACTTCCTCCAGCCTGGGGCAGAGAGCCTGAAGGCAATATAACACACAGAGAGACAGACTTTTTTAGTAGTGATTCTTCTTTGCTGTCATTGTTGCTGTTTGGCCCACCATGAACTGCTGCTCTCTGCCATGTGCCCCTCTGCCTTGGAGCCAACTGAATATGACTGAAACCTCCAGTAACTATGAGCTAAATAAACCTTTCCTTCCTTCATTTTGGGTTTTGGGTATTTGTCCCAGCAACAACGGAAGAGGAACTAAGACAAATAGGTATGCCTCAGAAAATTAAAAAATAGAAATTCCACTTGATGCAGAGCTATAATACTTCTGAGTGTCTTCCTGAGAAAGCTAATATCATATTACAATGATACATGTACACCCATGTTCATAACAGCACAACTCACAAGAGCTACACCGTAGAAGCACAGCCTACATGCCCAGCAACAGATGAACATATTAAAAATTGTGATACACATATTACTCAATCATAAAAAATAATCATTTACATAAAGTGGATTGATCTTGAGACCATGATACTGCATGAAATAAATCAGTCACAAAAAGTTAAATATTACCAAGTTTCTTTCTCTCATATGAGGCCCAAAAAATAAATAATTGAAAAGGCAAAATAAAAGAGACATGTTAAGAACCTGGGAAGTAAAAGTCTGTGGAGATGGGAAAGGGTCTGGGGAAGGGAGGCCTGAGGGAGTAAAATTCAATAAGACGTGATATGTGCATCTACCTGTAACTCAAATTGAATATAATCACAATGTATCACCAATACATACAACTTTAGGGGCCGGGGAGCTAGCTCAGTAGAGTAAGTACTTGCCTGGAAAGTGCAGGGTCTTGAGTTCAATCCCTGGTACCACAAAACACACACACACACACACACACACACACACACACACACACACATATACACACACCTTTAAAAACAAAATGTAGGGCCAGCCAAATAGCTCTGTGGATTGAAGCACCTGCAAACAGTTGCAGGGGCCAGGGATCCAATCCCATGGCCTGCTCGCCCCTGGGGCACGCTGAGACAGTAACTGATACTGGGCATGATGGTGCGCTCCTATAATCCCAGCTCTTGGCAGGCTATCAACAGGAGAATCACTAGAATTCTGATCTAGTAGTGAGACCCTGAACACCCTGTGAACCCTTCTCTAAAATAAAATTCAAAAAATCTGTTGCCTACCTTCACAGCTGATTTGTATGTATGTATGTATGTATGTATGTATGTATGTATGTATGCATGCATGCATGCATTACTAGACACTGAATTCAGGACCTTCACATTGATATATACCTCAAGTTCTTGCTTATTTTCTAATATTTTATTTTAAGACAGAGTCTCCCTTAGTGTCTAAATTGCCAGGCTGGGCTCAATTTACAATCCTACTGCCTCACCTTCCCAAGTCCTAGAAGTAAACAAAAGGCTCAGCTAATGATTCTGTTTTCGGATTACTATGGAATACCTGAAAAAAAAAAAGTTTCTTTTCTTCTTTTTCTGGTTTTTTGAAACAGCATCTCACCATGCAGTCCAGGATTGGCCTTCAACTCACTATGTAGCCTAGGGTGGCCTCGAGTTTATAGTAATCCTGCATCAGCCTCCCAAGTGCTGGGATTACAGACATACACCACCACTCCTGGCCTTGGAGTACCTAAAATTAAACAGTCTGTTCTAATTTTACTGTTTGGTTCTATGAATGGTGCAAGTATACAAAGACTATGCAGAAATAAATATGCTTAAAATCTATATTTCTAAAATTCATCTTCCTAAACATAAATAAGTAAATGCCTGCCACTGATTTCCAAACACTTAAAATATGTAGATTGCATCATACAAAGTTTAAAAATACAAAATTTGATAATGCATATAGGATTAAAAAACAAAAGGAAAACTAAACAGGTTTTACACTGAAATTAATAATGAAATTCTCAACTTGTTCTGCTTCAAAACGCTGATCTCTTGACTACCTCACCGCCTCCATAGACTCCAGGCTCCTCTTGTCTGGCAACATCTCCTGTGCTCTCAGGCTCTGCTGCTTCCTCACAGCTCTACCTAAAGCCCTAAGCTTCGAAAAACTGTACCACAACACAAGTCTTCCTGACTTTGCTGGGACTGGTTATCTATGGTCTCAAATACAGCAGTAATCTAAACCATCACTCAGTATCTTGAACCATAAGTATCTCATCGATAGATAAGGATTTATTATGTATGATTAAGTACTATTCTTAATACCAGATAGGTCCAGAAAAATCTATAAACATAATCAAGTAATGCATAAAAAATAAAACAGCAATAATTATAAAGTATCAAAAGATTCTGATATTTAAAAATGTATCTTTTCTAATATAAATACAAATTTCTAGAGAAAACAAATGTAAACTTCTAACTTATAAAATGCCAATGATTTAAATCCCAATTCCAGTAAGATCATCAACAGCAATGAGTATTTTAATCACTTTATACAAAAAGGCTATTACATACAAAAGAAAAATAAAGGGCAGTTAAACATTTATGTAACTGTGAATTTGTTAGAAACTAGTATTAAGAGAAAAATCAGGTTGGAAAGATCTAAATGGGGAACTCTGCATCGTACACCACTGAAATACAGCCCAAAAATCAATTATTAGGGGATGTAAAAAGAAGGAAGATGTATTAGGCACATGTGCCAATTCTCCACAACAAATGCAATCATTATGTACTACAAGTATGTACTAATATAACTTTTAAAAATACATTAGACTTGATTTTGAAAAATCTCAAATTGCTCATTTAAAGAAAAGCATCTTATTCTACATTTATAACTCAAAATACCATATACACAAAATATAAAATAATCTAGCTCACCATTTCATCATGAGTAAAAAGGTAAGCATGAGACAAACAACTAAGAAATGAAAGAGGAAAATGAAAGAATAGATGAGCTCCCAGACAGCAAAAAGTAGAGCAATTCCTAAAATTCCTTCTAATCTATACCACAAAAACATACAGAGAAGCAGAAATAAAAATTGAAACAAATATTTTGATGTAGAACCCAATCTTCTTCCCATTAAAAGATGCTGGTTGGTCTTGCATTATATATGTCAGGGACATAAAAGGGAAATTATTTTCTAATGAAGGTCATAGATTCAAGCAAGCAGCCAGAAATTTCCCTTTCATGTGTGGTAGAAATATTCACGACCCTATAATGACTTTTTAGTCAGCAATGGACACATATTACATTGTGGTCCCAACAAATTACAGTCAAACCTTGGTTCACAAATGCTTTACAAAACAATTTCTTTCACATACAGAAGCATTTAGCAAAAATCTTGTTTCTGTTTGCAAACTCTCCATCAAATGACATGAACCACCATAATCATCTTTTCCACACAAACACCAACACGGCCATCTTTTCCAAAATCGTACAATAAATTAAGTTTATGAACCATGGTACCACTATGTACCAGCAAGTGAAACTGTACCCACCTTAGTTTGTATAACTGTGTCCAGCAATATGTCTATAACCACAGAACTGGGCCAGGGAGATAGCTCAGCAGCATTAGCACCTGCCTGGCAAGTGCAAGGTGTAAGGAGTTTGATGTTGGCTACCAACGCCATGTGGCCCTGATCCCTGGGGGTGGGGAGGAGCATGCCTACAATCCTAACACTGGAGAGGCTATGACAGGAGGATCACTATGAAGCTAAACTGCACAGTGAGACCCAAACAAACATACAACCATATAACTGCCTAATCTTTCTCAGAATATGTCCCTCCTTAAGTAGCAACACTATCTAACTATATTTCTTTCAGCAGATCCATATTGCTTTAATTCATTAATACATTAATTTTTAATTAGTGAAAAATACATATGCTAATGATGACAAGAATATAAACAATAAAACATTCAAGGGGGATAAGCATTCTGAATGGGGAGCTTAAATAAATCTATAAATAAAAAAATGCATTCCTAAATTTATAAATTTCTTATATACAAGAGTGTCCAAAAACACTAAAAAGCTAGACTAGAGAATTATCATCAGACAGGAGCATCAATTCTAAAGATAGTACCTTTACATACCAATATATAACTGAAGGACTGCAACAGCAACATATTATAATATACTGACAAACAGGATTCCTATTGTTACATAATAAAATATAATCAAATGAGTAACTATTTGAAGTTCTATATCAAATGCAAAAGGTCAACTTACCGTAATGCAGAGTAGACACCCAAGGACAGAAACGAATAATCAGGGTCATAGTACAAATATACAGAAGAAACGCAGTATGGAAGGATGTCAATCACCCCCACAGCAATAATCTTTCCATCAAGCCAGTACTGCTGGTGAAAGGAGCCATAGCCACATTCTGGTCCATTAGGTGGATTCTCTGCCTACGAAATAGTAGACATACAGACATGACAGTTTGCCACTTTTTTCTAAGGGAAAAAAAAAAATCTCATAATTAATCTAGTACACTCTTAGGTTTACTAAGTCCTATAATTTCCTCTCTGTTGGGGAAGGTTTGACCTTCCCAGTCAAAACCTGTTAAGCTGCAAAATATTTTAATAACAAACACATGGATGAGGAAAGAAAATTGGAAGAGAAAAGAGATGGAGAGGGTGCTTATCATATGCAGCGCTGCAGCTACAGAGCATGACTAACTTATAATGCTGTCACAACAAGACAGCCACAGTTGACAAAAATTAATTATTTCAGGGGTCAGGGAGATGGCTCAGTGGAATAAGCGCTTCCCTGGCAAGTGTAAGGGCCTAAGTTCAATCTCTGGTCCCAACAACAACAACAAAAAAAAACCTAATTATTTTAAAATAGCTAGTACAGAGTAGGCCAAATAGCTCAGCGGAGTAAACCCCTACTTAGACAGCGGCAGGGGCTGGGAGTTTTATCCACATGCCTGCAGTGCCAGTCCCACCCCAGGCTGTGCCGAGCCACAGTTGAGACTGGGCATCTGCATTGCTTGCCTGTAATCCCAGCACTTGGGATTCTGTAAACAGGAGGATCTATGCAGTGAAACTCTGTACACCCTACACACCCTGTCCTAAATACAAAAAAAAGCAAGTACAGAGAATTTTGAATAATCCCAATACAAAAAAAAATGTCTATGGTGATAGGTATGAGATTTATTCTGATCAATTAATTACAATATAAATGTAAATTGTATCCCATAAATACATGATTATGTCAATTAAAAATAAAACATTCTTAAAAGACTGAGAAATTTGCAAGTTTTCTTAAATGTACTTGTTTTAATACTTGACAATGAAGTGTATGACTTTTCAGTATAAATAAATCACTATTAAGCTGTATTGTCTGTTTCATACAAAGGTAGAAAGAAATAATATGTGAAAGATAAAACAAGAGGGTTGGGTGAGAAAAAATGTATGCCCCTACTGCCAGTAAGGCCTGTTCTGTGACCACTTCAACACTGATAAGCCATGTGTCAGCCACACTATTCTTTCCAAAGCTCCCATATTAGCAAGAAGTATACTGTGACACATATTATTAGCTAAAGGAAAATGATTTGTTCATCATTCTTCATACAACTAGAATCCCAGAGAAGAAATCTAAATATTCCACAGTATAATAATCCTTTCATGAATTGAGCTGATTAAAGAACATTTCTCATTTTAAAATTCAATGATTTTAAATATAAGCACTTAAATGAAAATCACTTAAGATTTATGAAGTAACACAGTTTTTTTTTTTTTTTTTGTCTTTTATTTTGAGACAGGGTCTCACTGTGCAGTTCAGGCTGGCCTTAAGCTCACTTTGTAGCTCAGGCTGGTCTCGAACTCACAACAATCCTCCTGCCTCAGCCTCCCTAGTGCTGGGATTACAGGCATGCGCCACCACGCCCAGCTCTAAGTAACACAGTTTTATTACAAACTGAAAAGATATCAGAGATAAACAATTTAAGCGAATAAATACAATACACATTGTATATATCATTTCACACAATTAAAATCACAGGAATGTACATGAAAAAAAAAGAACAAAATGTTTAAATATTAGGCTTACTAATACTACAACTAGAAAAAAAAAACAGAAGAAAGCAAATCTATAATTTAATATTGTTCATGAACATACACAGATCCTCAACAAAATATTAGGAACTAAATCTAACAACGTATCTCATTAAATACTATATCACAATGAGATTTATTTCAGATATTCAGGCTTTTTTCTTATCCAAACTTTTCTTTTTATTTTCTTTATATTTCACATATCATTTCTTTCCACTTTTGTATGGTACAAAAAAGATACTTATAAGAAAAGCAATTTTAAAAACAAAAATGGGAGAGGAAGAAGCAAGGAATATAATCTCATCTACAGGGCTAAAACAAGAAAAATCATTATGTGTGTATCAATTGATGCAGGAAACATTTGACAAAATCCATTTTTATTTTATTTTTCTTGGCAGAACCAGGGCTTGAACTCAGGCCCTTGTGCTTGCCAGGGAAACACTTATTCCACTGAGCCATCTCCCCAGCCCCACAAAATCCATTCTTAATTAAAAACTGAAAAAAAAAAAACACTTAGCAAACTAGGTATAGTGGAAAGCATTCTCAACTTGATAAAAAATAACAAGACTTAAAACTGACTTCTCATTTAATAGTAATAAAATGAATGAGGCAGAGGTATCCTCTCTAACTCCTCTGCAGCATCCTATGTGAAATTCTAGCTAGTAAAATAACATTAAAAAAATTTTAAAAGGGTATTCAGAATGAGAAAAGAGCACAAACTGTCATTTTTACAGGTGACATGCTTATGTAAAAACATCAAAAAGAAGCCGGGCATGGTGGCGCATGCCTGTAATTCCAGCACTCGGGAGGCTGAGGCAGGAGGATTGTTGTGAGTTCGAGACCAGCCTGAGCTACAAAGTGAGCTTAAGGCCAGACTGAACTGCATAGTGAGACCCTGTCTCAAAAAGACAAAAAAAAAAAAAAAAAAAAAAAAAA
>PVKA01039891.1:0-19150 GCA_004027165.1 Ctenomys sociabilis
CTTTGTAGCTCAGGCTGGTCTCGAACTCACAACAATCCTCCTGCCTCAGCCTCCCGAGTGCTGGGATTACAGGCATGCGCCACCATGCCCGGCATATAAGTATATATTTTTACCTTTTTTCTTTTGTTCTTTTCTTCATCCCAGTTGTTCCTTCCCTTTGAACAGAAAGTTTCCCTTTCACAGCATCTATTATTGTATCTTCTAAATTTTATTTACTCTTTCGGTTCTTAAACTGGCAAAACAATGTGATGTTTACACACTTGGGTGAGATTTATTTCATTTATGAGAATGGTCTCTGGTTGTATCCACTTACCTGCAAAAGTCTTAAGTTTATCTTTTGTATAGCTGAATAATACTCCATTGTGTAAAAAGACCTATTTTTTATCCATTCCGCAGCTGATGGGCGTTTGGGTTGTTTCCACGATTTAGCTATGACAAATTATGCTGCGCAGATATTGCTGTGGTACAAGATTTTCAGTTCTTCTGGGAAAATACTCAGGAGGGGGCATAGCTAGGTTAAGTAAAGCTTCCAATCCTAGCTGTTTGAGGAATCTCCACACTGACTTTCATAGTGGTTCTACCAGTCTGCACTCCCACCCACAGTGCAGAAGGGTTCCTTTCCCCAAAGTCCCTCCTCTAGCACTTTTTATAGATTGACTTCTTTTTTTTTGTGGCAGGCTCAGCCTGCCCTGGGGATGGGGCTGGAGTGGCATGTGGTGCTGGGGATAGAACCGCCGTTGGTCCCTACCCTTGCCTAAGCTTGCCAAGCAGGTGCTTTAGACTGCTGAGCCATCTTGCCAGCCCCTTGGTTGACTTCCTGATGATGGGCATTCTTCCTGGGGTCAGACCCATTGTTCTGAGACAAGGTCTTGCTATGCAGTTCGAGCTGGCCTTGAGCTCACTTTGTAGCCCAGGCTGGTCTCAAATTACAGAGATCGTTAAATAAAATAAAATAATATAAAAATAAAAATTAAAAAAAAAATTACAGAGATCCTCCTGTCTCAACCTCACAGGCATGTGCCACCTTTCCCAGCAGTGTGTCTCATTTAATATTTAGATCTTTGATCCATTTTGACTTTTATTTAGTGCATTGTGACAGACATGGGTCTAATTTTAGTCTTCTGCATGTGGAAGGCCAGTTATTCCACAACTTTTTTTTTTTTTTTTTTGGTACTGGAGATTGAACTCAGGGCCTTGCACTTGCCAGGCAAGTGCTTATTCTACTGAGCTATCTCTCTGACCCTCCACCACCATTTGGCTGAGTGTGTTTGTAGTTGTGTCTTTACCTTCTAATATGTTCCCTTGATCCTCAGGTCTGCTTATTTTTTCCAGTATTATGCTGATTTTATCATAGTCAGTGATTATAATGTCTCTTGCCTTTCCTTTGTTGCCTAGGATTGCTTTTGCTATTCTAGGTCTCTTCTGGTTCCAGAGGAATTTTAGGACTGTTTTTGCTAGATGTGTGTGGTATACTAATGATATTTTAATCAAGATTGCATTGAATCTGTATAATAATTTTGGGAGTATGGTGATTTTCACAATGTTGGTTCTTCCTATTTGTGAGCAATATATTTCCATTTTCTGAAATCTTCAATCTTATTTTTCACAGCTATAATTTCCATTGTATAAATCTTTTCCTTCCTTTGTTAGATTGATTCCTAAGTGATAGGTTATGACCCTTGTATGAATTGCTGAATAATTATGGTGGTCGTCTGATATTGCTAAAGCCCTTAAAACAACAGCTTATCTTCCCAGAGACCACCTCCCCACTTCTTCTCCAACTCAGTCCAGGATACAATTTCCTTTCACCTTTCCCCGCCACCTCAGGGAAGGCCCCAATCAGCTCCTCAAGTATGTATAAACATCCCCCTCAAAAGGCCATAAAAGCCTCGGCTTCCCTTTATTCTAATCCAGAGGATTCTGTATCTTCCCAAATTCTCTCTGTGTCCTCCAAGATAATGAAGCCTTTCCCTTTATTGTAAAGCCCCTTTCCCTTTTTCCTTCTGCCTGTTTCTTGCTGTGACACTGTCAAAAACCTATCACTAGTATTTCATTTTTCTGGCTGTTATTGTGAAAGGCATAGTTTCACTAATTTCTCTCTGTGTTTGTTGTTTGTGTACAAAAATGTTATGCTTTTTGAGTTTTGACTTTGTATTCTGCTACCCTACTGAGTTTCATTATTACATCTACAAGTCTCTTGGTGGTGTTTTGGGGATCTTCTATGTAAACTATTATGTCATCGGCAAATAGTGAGAATTTCATTTCTTCTTTTCCAATCATTATTTATTCCTTTTAATTCTCTCTCTTGTATAATTTCCCTGGCTACTGTTTCCAGAATTATACTGAATAGGAGTGACGACAGTGGACACCCTTGTCTTGTTCCACATTTTAAAGTGAAGGCTTTCCATTTTTGTCTATTTAATATGATGTTGGCTTTTGGTTTGTCACAGATGGCTTTTATGAGGGGGAGGTAAAGACCATCTAATTGGATTTTCCTTAGGATTTTTATCATGAATGGGTGTTGGGCTTTGTCAGAGGCTTTTTCTGTGTCTATAGAGATGACTTTGTGATTTTTGTCTTGGCTCTGTTCATGTGGTATATGACACTTATGGATTTGCATAACTGAACCATCCCTGCCTTCCTGGGATGAATCCCACTCGATTATGATGTTATAATCTTGCTGATGATTTGCTGCACTCTATTTACTAGCATCTTACTGACGATTTTTGCATCGATGTTCATGAGGGAGACTGACCTACCAGTTCTCCATTTTGGTCTTTCTCTGGTTTTAGTGTTAGAGTAATGCTTGCCTCCAGTAATGAGGTAATGAGTCTGGGAAAACTGCTTCCTTTTCAGTTTCATTGAAGAGTTGGCATTAAATCATCTTTAAGGGGGCTTGTGAATTAGCTCAGTTGTTCAGGTGCCTGCTCTGGCAAACCCAGTCAAGCACAAGGGACCATGGTGTGATCCCCAGCTCCATGTGCCTTACCAGACCTGCCTTTAAGGCAGCCTGAGTCAGTTGCCCCTAAAAAAGAAAAATAGCCTTTAAATTTATTGTAGAATTCAGCTATGAATCAATCAGGAGTTGGGATTTTCTTTGTAGGTAAGCTTTTGATTACATTTTCAATTTCACTGACAGACATTTGGCTACTCAAAATTTTTATATCTTCTTGATCATCTTTGGTAATTCATATGTATCTAGGAATCTGTCCATTTGTTCTCTGTTTTCCAACCTGTGAGAGTAAAGATTTTCAAAGTAGGTATTGATGACAATGATCTTCTCAATTTCAATAGGGCCTATAATGATTTTGCCCTTTTCCTTTCTTATTGCATGAATTTGAATTTTTCTTCCATATTTTTGTTAAGGTTGGCTAGGGGTTTATCAAGTTTACTTATTCTTTAAAGCACCAACTCTTTATTACTTTTTTATTTTTTGGTGGCACTGGGGATTGAGCTCATTCCACTGAGCCATCTCCCCAGCCAGCCAACTCTTTAATTAATTAATTATTTGTATTGTTTTCTTTGTCTGCATTACATTAATTTCTGCTCTGATCTTTATAATTTCCTGCCTTCTGTAGACTTTGGCCTTGACTTGCTCTTGTTTTTCTAGGAGCTTGAGGTATAGCATACGGTTGTTTATTTGAATTTCTTCTGTTTTCCTGATGTGAGAATTTACCACTATAAATTTTCCTCTTAGGGATGGGCAGCTAGCTTAGTGGTCTAACATGCCTGCCTGGCAAGCACAAGGACCTGGGTTTGATCCCTGGTACTGCATGCCATTCCAGGTGTTCTGCGCAGGCCACTGAAACTGGGCATGGTGTATATAAGAAATACATTTGAACCAGATGTGGTGGTGCATGTCTGTAATCCCAGAATTTGGGAGGCTGAGGCTGGAGGATCTTTGCAAGTTGGAGAAGAGCCTGGGCTACAAAGTTAGTGCAAGTGCAGCCTGAGCTGTTTAGTGAAACCCTATATCAAAAAGACAAAAAATAAAAAAAAGAAAAAAACATGATTCAAAAGGAAAATCATGAAATGAAAGTTAAATGATGGAAAAAATATTCCATGTGACAGGAATTTAGAAAAAGCAGGGTTAGCTATTCTGGTTACTGACAATGTGAATCTTAAACCAAGAATGATGAAAAGAGACAAAAAATGGTCCCTACATACTTGTTAGAGGAAAACTGCAAGAAGAAGAGATAACAATGATAAATATATATGCATCCAATGTGGAAGCACTGAAATATATCAGACAAATTTTAACAGACATGAAAAATCAAATGAGCAGTAACACAATTGTAATGGGGGATTTTATCATCCCCTTATCACAAAAAGATGAATCAACTAAGCAAAAACTGGCAAATAAATATTAGAACTAAACCATTCCTCCTGCTTTTAGCCTCCCCAGTTCTGGGATTACAGGCAGGTACCACCACTCCCGGAATTGGTGTCTGGTTCAATGAGCCTTGGGGGTGGGGCTGGCATGGCACAGGGGACCAGGGGTCAAACACTGGTCTCTGCACTTGCCAAAGCAGGCACTTAGTCCATGAAGCTATTTCACTCACCCAAGAATTCTGCTGTGATTCTGATGGGCTTTCCACTATAGGTGATCTGTTTCTTTTTTCTTGTATTTTTATGTATTTAGTACTGGATCTACAGGATCTCACTATGTAGATCGGACTCCTAGAGATTCTCCTGCTTTCAGCCTCCCAAAGCACTGGGATTACAGGCTTGTGCCATCACACCCCGTCTCTGTGCTGGCTCAGCACGCCCTGAGGTACAGCATAAGGTTGTTTATTTGAATTTCTTCTGTTTTCCTGATGTGAGAATTTACCACTATAAATTTCCCTGGCATGGCTTGTGGTGCCAGGGATCGAGCCCTGGCCCTTTGCTCTGCCTAAGCAGGCATTTTAATCTGCTGAGCTATCTGGCTGGCCCTCTTTCTTTTCTTTAATAGCTTTTAATATTCTGTTTTTGTGCTGAATTTCTAGGATCATGGTTATTATGTAGATTTATTTTGTCTGGTGTAGATTTATTTTGGTTATGGTTAATTGGGATTTTATATGCCTCACTTCATTGTATGTTGGATTCTTGTCCCATGCTTGGGAAATTTTATGTTACTAATTCTACAAATAGTCTTTCTATGTCATTTTTTTTTCTATGTCATTTGTGCTGACTCCTGCTATTTCATTGGCACCTATTAGTCTTACTGTCACTTTTTTAAATATATTGGGAATTGAACTCAGGACCTTGAGCTTGCCAGGCAGGAGCATAAGCTCCTGAGCTATCTCACTGGCCTGATACCTATCAGTCTTATATTGTTTTTCTTTCTATCATCTTGCAGCTGCTGAATTGTTATTTCTTGGTTCCTTGTTACTTTAATTTTTTTTTTTGTCTTACCTGGGTACTGGGTACTGGATTTCACTGTACAGCTCGGACTCATAATGATCCTCCTGTTTTTGGCCTCCGCAGCGCTGGGATTACAGGTGAACACCACCATGCCTGGACTTGGTCGCCGGCTGGTGCACCTCAGGGATGGGACCAGGGATCCAACCCTGGTCCCCGTGCTTACCAAAGAAGGTGCTTAGTCTGCCAAGCTACCTTGCTCTGAAAGTCTATCTTCAGTTTCTTTCAAATGGTTTTTCAGGCTTTCTTATGGATTTTTCCCCCTCAGAGGGGCGCAGTCCTTCTTGGCAGCTGCCTTCCTCATGGCGGCCAGCATGTTGCTCAACCCCTCAAGCTTCGTCTCGGAGCAACTGTGCGTCCCCACCCTTTTCTTGATGAACTTGAGGGCGCATTTGTCCTTGGAGACCTTGAGCAGCTCCATGGAGCATCGCTCATTAGTAGGGGGCAAAGCCGCACCCCCCCCCCCGGATCATGTCCCACACGAATTTGGTGTGTTTGGTGAGGGGTCAGCGATGCTGGCTATGCCTTGGCTTGCTGACATTCTCAGTCACCTTGTGGCCCTTGTTGAGGCCCACAGCCATGGAATGGTGGATGGCCATGGCTACTGTTCTTCAGTGGCTGCTACGGTGGGAGGACCAGCGCCGCGCGGAACCATGGGAAATCTTTATATGGAATTTTACGTTTCCTGGATATCTGTTTGAATATTTTTCATGCATTCTAATTTTTTCCTATATTGTTCATTTCATCTTTCCATCATTTTTCTATTCTCTATTTTTTAAAATCTGTGTCTTTAGGTGTGCTGAACAATTCTTTCATTGTTGATTGTTGTCATTTCTTTTTCTTTTCTTTTTTTTTTATTAACCTGAGAAATTACTTCTAGTCTGATTTCTTCTATATCCTGGTGGAGCTGTTTCTTTACTTCAGTTGCTATCATATCAGAAAATTTCAGGGTATTTTTTTTTTCTTCTGGTACCAGGAATTGAACTCAGGACCCTGAACTTGCCAGGCAGGTGTTTAGTCTACTGAGCTATCTCTCTGGTCTCCCATATCAGAACTGTCAGGTGTGCAATGTCCAAGGTCTTCCAAGTCTTTGTCTCCTAGACTTGTTCTGGGTTGGTGGGAGGTTTGAGATTTCCTTTTGCTTCTTTCTTTTGACATTTTTGAAGCTCCCAGGGTTCGCCCACGCTCAGCGGCAATGGTAGAGTGATGGGCCATGGGCCAGCAAGGCTCCTGTGACACTGGGAGGGGGAAGCTCACCAAAGCTTCCGCTGTCTGGGCTTGAATGTGGCTTCTACAACAGTCAGGGTGGCAGGCTGCAGCTCCTGATTTATTGTTTTTCTTCATCTGTTAAGGTGAGATGCCTGTGGCTAGGAAGTTTGGGAGATTGTTCTTGGTTCACTGCTGTAACTCCAGAGCCAAGAGCAATGGCTGTCACATAGTAAGTGCTCAATAAAGACCTGTGTAACAAATAACAATATATGATAGATGGCAAGTGCTTAATCATGTAGAATGAGCAGTTGACCGTCAGTCTCAGTGCCACAGCACACAGCAAAGAATGCAGTCAGGGGACTGGGAAGATGGCTCAGTGAAATAGGTGCTTCCATGGAGAGTGCAAGGGCCTGAGTTCAATCCCTGGTTCCGCAAACAAAACAAAACAAGAAAAAAAGAATGCAGTCAGATGAGACATCCGATCTGCTCTCTTATGTCCTCTCATTTTTTGGCCACCATGAAGGAGAGGATTCTATGACACCCAGATCTGTGGTCTAGACATGGCATAAGCTCCTACCTGGCAAGTGCAAGGTCCTCGTTTGATCCCCAGTACTGAAAAAAAAAAAAAAAAAAAAGAAAAAAAAGAAAAAAGAAAAGAAATCTGTACTTATAAAGAGAGTCTATTAACTAGTTAGCTAATAATTGTGGTGAAATACACATAACAAAAAAGATAGCAGCTCAAGCAGTGTAAATGTACAGTTCAGAACATTATCATTTTGTGGTGCGCCCAGTGCCCAGAGCATATTCATCTTATGGAACAGGAATTCTGGACCTGTCGGTGTGACGCCCGACCCTACCCCCAGCCCCTGGGACACATCACTCCACTCTAGGCCTCAGTACTCTTGACCACTTTAGGGACCCTCGTGAAAGTGGGAGCTTGTGGTGTGAGCCTTTTTGTGATTGGCTTCTTTCACTTAGTACAGTGTCTCAAAGCTAGCTCTGGGATTGCAGGCTCTTGACACCTTGCCCAGTCTCAGTGTGCCCTGGGGGTGGGGTCGACATGACATGCCAGGGATCGAACTCTGATCCTTTGGTCTGCCTAAGCAGGGGCTTTAATCCACTGAGCTATCTGGCCGGCCCAACCTCAACACCTTTTAAGTTGGGAAGCAGGAAGTGATGGGTTTCCGTCACACCTCTTTCTCTGCTAGGGCAAGTCCCCCACTGCTCCCCCTGCTGGTTGGGCACAGTATGAGCTGCCAAACCAGATGGAGCTGGGGGTGGTGATGTATTGAGGATCATGTGCATGGACCTGAGCTTGCAGCTGGAATGACAGAGGGGTTTCTGGGGTTTCCAGGTGGGAGGAAGCCCATCTTAGCATCCTCTTTGTTCTGGTTGTTTCAGTGTTCAGAAGTCAACTCTTTCCCCCAAGATGTCCTGGTAAGGGCCACGATCCACTCAGATGTCAGGCAGCCAGTCAGCAAATTCCTGTTCTTTGATCATAAATATCTCTCTGAAGGAGGACTCTTCTAGGAAGAGGGACGGAATCGGATGAAGAAGATCAGGCCTCATGGCTAGTATCAGGATGCTCAATAATAGGGGAAAAAGAGTTGGGTATGGTGGCACATGCCTGTAATCCCAGCACTTGGGAGGCTGAGGCAGGAGGATTGCTGGGAGTTTCAGACCTACTGTGTGAGCTCAAGGCCAGCCAACCTGAACCGCATAGCGAGATTCTGCCTCAAAAAGATAAAAAAAAAGGGGGGGAGGGCGGATGGGGAAAGGACACATATGCGAAAATTACATGCGTGTGTTCTATGTGACAGACTCTAACCTCAAGAGCTACATCACAGTGAATCGTTTTAGTCTCACAATGACTTCCGAAAGACAGGTGCTGCCTTTGGCAGTGCACACGGAAGCAAGGCTCTGCAGCGGCTTCCCAAGCACAAGCACGCAGAACAGTGAGCGGCAGCGTTTGCTTTCCCACCAGGCAGCAGGAGGCTGGAATCTGCACTCGGCTGTGACCCTACCGCTGTATAATCACCTGGCTTCTCTGCCCCGTTCTCAGCTCCACTTGACGTCTCTTCCCATCTCCCTCTAGAGAACAGAGAAACACAAGCAGACTGAACCAAACACCCCAAAGAACCCATAAAATCCTACCTGAGGGTCATCTTGCAAACAGAAAGCATTCCCGCCGTCAGACCCACTGTCTGGTACTTGGCCCATTGGAACTGAGGAGCCTGGGCAGGGCCTCACTGTGTCCCCAGCTCTTTTGAAAGGCTTTTTACTGTGAGGCGGGGTCTCACTAAATTGCTGAGTAGCCTGAGTGGGGCTTATGCTTGCGCTCCTCTCCTCAGCCACAGCCTCCCGGAGCGCTGGGAGCACTGGTGTGTGCCGCCCGGCCTGGTTTGTCGCCCTTCTTGTAGGAGGACCAGGACCCTGTGTATTGGCGTCCTGTGGGCGTCTATCAACTCACAGAGCTGTGATCAAATAGGAAAGCGAAGCTCCAGTGCACAGGACAAATAAAGTCAGAGGGTGGCCGTTTACATGCTAAAGGAATTCTTCGACTTGGAAAGAAAGCCAGTGTTGATTCTCTGTAGAGGTGTTTGTTTATTTGACAGGATGGTTGGCGTCAGAAAATACTCAAACCACAATGTTCCCAGACCAGTTTGATATTTGAAGACTACCCAGAAGTTATGGTAAGTTAACTCTAAGATGACTATGTGATTAGTGAAGGAAAAAATATTATGCACTCACTTTTTTAAAAAACAAATTTATCTGAATGAGAAAAAAACTCCGAAATTTGAAAAGAAGATAATAGGAGGCCAATACATTGCATGTCATGGAGGATGCCTGGGCAGCCCTCCTTGAGAGAAGAATTGTCTCCATTTTGGCTGAGCCTGACCCTATTTCATGTACTGAAATGTACAGAGCTGCCTAGGACTTTGCCTTTATCCCTGCAATTGGCTTTAAGCAATGCACGTTGGTCTAGCCGAGGTGCTGGTGGGAGTCTTTGAAGATGGCACCGGTGTTTCCCTGATAACCCCCACCTGCTGCTCTTTAATATGAGCCGGGTAGAGACAGGACGAAGTGCCGGTGCTCCAAGCTGTTGGCTGGGATCGAGCCTCGAGACAGGGCTGTGACTTCCTGAGGCTTGAAACGCTACACATCAGAACTGAAGCACCAGCCCCAAAACATTAGCTACTCTCTCAGTTGTGTGGTGCAGATCACCCTATGCCTATAGCCCAGCTCGCAGGACTCAGCTGCTTCCTGCCACTCTCAGTCACTCATCCTCGAGCCACTCCTCCTTCATGACCGAATAAAACCCAGGTTCAGCCCTGGGCCAAGGCCTTTGTTCCAGACAGCCATCGCCATGGCTGGACTTAGGGCCCTTTGGAGTCCCATAACTATAAATATGCCTTAGTGTCTTTATTTTAGCTGTGGGTTGCTCTGGAAGTGATAGATTAGAATTAACTTGATAGAATTCCAATAATTTATCCTTGGGATTACAAATATAAACTTACCAGACCTAGACAAGGACCAAAAAGTGTTCTCTATAGCATACTGTTATCTTTAAATTAGTTACTCAAAGTACAAGACAGGCATTTAATTGCCCAAACAATATTAGCACTAACCATCTATTTTCAGTGAACTGAGAGAAATTAGTAATTTAACTATTTTATTCTATCTATCTATCTATCTATCTACCTATCTTTTCCTTTCCTTCTTTTCTCCTTTTCCCATCTAAGTTTCTCTTTTTTCTTTTTAACACTTTCTTCCCATTTTTGGTACATTTTTTATCTTTATTTACTCTTTCAGCTTCTCTCACTAGGGAGACAATATAATGTTTACACATGTGAATGGTTTATTTCAGAAGTATAAGTGAACTATAGTTGCAGGCATTTCATCCTTTTTGTGGCTGAATAGTATTCCATTGTATTAAAAAGACCACTTTTTAAAAATCCATTCCTCAACTGACGGGTATTTGGGTTGTTTCCAAGATTTAGCTATGACAAATTGTGCTGCTCTAAACGTGGGTGCACAGATATCACTGTGGTGTGATGTTATGATGTTTTTAATTCTTTTCTTTTCTGTTCTTTTCTTCTTTGTCTTTTTGAGACAGGATCTCATTATGCAGTTCAGGCTGGCCTTAAGCTCACTTTGTAGCTCAGGCTGGTTTCGAACTCACAACAATCCTCCTGCCTCAGCCTCCCGAGTGCTGGGATTACAGGCATGCGCCACCACGCCTGGCTGATGTTTTTAATTCTTTACCTGCTTCTTTCAAAAGCATCTCCCAAGGACGCTCGGGAAACACGTTTCGGGTGTGAGGCTGAGCAGGCCCCAGCCAGTGCTGCATGTAGACAGGTCTGGCTGTGTGGCTCACACGGTATTGCAATGGGACGACCCGGAGGCCGAGCGTCAGCACTTTCCGAGCTCACAGGTGAAGCGAGTGCGTTTACAGAGAGCAAGGCGACCTACAGAGCAGGCGCATGGTCCTTCCATGCCTGGGGTTGGGTAAGAAGTGGCAGCCAGCTTTTCACTCACACCGAAGGCTGAAGGCCCTGGAAAGCACTGCAGGCCTCCAGGGAGTGTCAGCGGCCCCTGCGATGTTTGTGCTCCAGAGGACTAAAGCCAAGGCTATGTGAGGAGAAAGGCGTGGGAGTGCGCACCACCCGAGATTTAGGGTAACACAGCAAACTAAAACCTAGAAGGTTTTTCGCCTGCCTTCGAAAGGATACGCCCCAAAGGACGTCTGCAAGGGCGTCAGAAGTTACACACCTCATGAGACATTAAGGACTTGTTAATTGCACAATTCTAGTATATTTCTTTTAACTGTTAAGAAGGAAATTCAGTTTCTCCACAAACAAAGTCCTACGCAGCAGCAGCAGCAGCAGCCGCGGGTGTAACGAGGCGGGTGCCCATCTTCACGAGAGACGGACACGACTCATTGCTGTCACCAGGGGGCACCAAAGCTCTCAAGTTGCTCAGAAAACTGCAAGCTGCAAAGTCACCCCGCAGCAGGGGCCGGAGATGTGGAGAGGGCATCCATGTGGCCTGCAGGCCGGCCTGGTTAATTATATCAGGACCCTGGGAATAGCTTCTGCGAGGAAGAATGTCTTAGCGGGTTTTTATTGCTCAATCTTTTTTATTTGTTTAATCTTTATTTGGTATAGGCTCTGGCTGTGCAGCTCAGAGTCACAATGATCCTCCGGGCTCAGCTACCCCAGCGCTGGGATTATAGACATGTGCCACCACGCCTGGTTGTGGTGGTCTGTACAGCACGCCTGGCGTTCTGGGGCTGGCACAGCATATGGTACTGGGGATTGAACTTGGAACCTTGCGTTTACCAGGCAGGTGCTTAGACTGCTGAGCTATCTCCCCACCCCATTTGTTTTTGAGACTAGGTTTCTACAGTTCAGCCTGGGCTTGAACTCACTATGTAGCCCAGGCTGGCCTCTCGCTTGCTCAAGCAGCCGTCCCACCTTGCGGTCCACACCTAGGATCACAGGTGTCTGCAGCCTACACCCAGCTCTTAGCCTGCTATTCAACAACACTCCCTGCCAAGCAGTTCTCATTCCAGTGCACGACTCCGTCCAGCACCCACGTATCATCCGAGCCCCTGCTGTCTCCCCCAGGGAGGTAGTGGTGGGCAGGAAGGGAAAGTCCTGCCCTCATGAATGTGCAGCCTCGAGGGGCAGATTGGCTATAGATTTGACAGGGGGCAGCCCAGGCCTCAGGGGTGTCAATGGCCTCTGTCTCCACTTGTCTGGTCACCTTACCTGTGAGGTCACTGAGCTGCAGCAGCTTTTGCTGGCCTCTGTAACCAACTATCCCAAACTGCATGGCTTAAGACAACAAAATGTTATTTTTTCTCCATGCTGCAGACCAGAATCGGAACCTTGGAGTGACAGGGAGAGGCTGTCCCTTGCTTCTCCTAAGCGATGGCTCTGGCCTTCCCTTCTCTATTTGCAACACACCAGCTCCTGTCCCTGCCTCTGCAGTCACGTTGGCATAGGTAGAGTCATCACAAGGACAGGAAAACACTCGTCCACCCTGTGTACAGTTACTCCATAAAAGCGCAGTTTGTATTCTCTCCCGAGGCAGTCAGAAACTCTAAAGTGGTTTTTGCTAAAAACTGATTCTTCACTTGGGCCTATCCATGCCCAGTAGATAACTAAAAGCAGAACACAATCTGATCTTTGTTTTATAAAATGCTTGGTGAAAGTTTTCTTACCTCTGCATTGACAGGTTTGTCTTTCGGGGGAGGGGTCCATCTAGAAGATGGAAAAACATACTTAGCCCTAAAATTACCTGGCCTGTCTCATTAGCCTTCAAGACGGAGGATGCCAGGCTAAGAGAGTGACAGGAACGTTCAGCGATGACCAGCGTCTCCATTGCCCTGAACCAGTAGTGGTGAAGAGTGGCTTGCGCCTCGCAGGGCTGTGTATCACTGAAAGCTCTAAAGGTTTGCCTTCACTGCCCCCAGCCTTTAGTCACTTTGAATCCCTTCACCGAAGTTGCTCTTCAGCTCCTCAAGTGACAAGGATTCATTTGGAGTTGCAAATCCAGACTGAGACAATAATCAATTAGACCCCGACCTACTTCAGCCAGTCCTTGAAAGCTATGGGATCCTGCTGTGCTGGACCATGCCTGTAACTCAGTATGTGGGAGGCTGAGGCAGAAGGATCATGGAGAATTCAAGGCCAGCTTTGGTTACATAGTGGCTTCAAGGCCCGACTAGATTATATAGTAAGAGCCAGTCTCAACAAATAAAAAAACGTCCTCTTAATCAGTTTTGCAACTCTCACTGGTATTTGTTTCTCAATAAAATAAAATAAAAATAAAAAATAAAAAACAATGAAAACCTGCCTCCTGCTTTTGTGGGTGGGCCACACTGGTCCTCTTTGTCACTGTGTGTGTGTGTGTGTGTGTGTGTGTGTGTGTCCACCACCTATTACTCAAGCTGGAGTTCCTTTCCTATCTTCTCTTACTGTCCAATGAAAGCTTTAGGCTCTAAATTCTTTTTTTGGCGGTGGAACCAGGGATTGAATTCAGGCCCTTGAGCTTGCCAGGGAAGTGCTTATTCCACTGAGCCATCTCCCTGGCTCCATGGGCTCTAAATTCTGATTGCTACTATAATTTTTATATTCATTACCATTACAGCAGGGATCACCCTAGCTAGTGACATCCCCTCCTCCTTTTGACCTCTGGGGTCCCCATTGTAAGGACACAGGTGACACAAGTGTGACAGCACTTGAGACTCAATGTGCATGGAATCAGCGCCCCTCCCCCTCCCGAAGCCCTAAGAGTCTGGATTGGGACCTGAGGCTCAAGTGCTAATTAAGCTCAGATGAGATGCTAAACCAGGCCCTAGAGCCATGGGGCTGTGCTCTTATAAGAGCAGAAAAGCAGGTCTTTCTCTCTCTCTCTCTCTGCCCCCTCCCTCTCCCTCCCTCCCTCCTTCTCTCTCTCTCTCACTCTCTCTCTGCCCATGCGCAGAGGAAGGGCCATGCAAGGACACAGAGAAAAGGTGGCTGTGTGAAAGCTGTGAAGACGGACCTCGCCTGACCCGACCCTGGTGAGAGCTTGAAGGGGACCTCAGACTCCAGAAATGTGAGGAAGCAAAGGCGCGGAGTCCTCAAAGCCCACAGTGTGTGCTGATCTGCGCCTCCAGAGCGGGAGTAGGCAAGGCAAGGCCACAGCTGCCTGCAGAGAAGCGCTTCTCTCAGGGTCGGTGGTTGCTCTGCCTCCGCCACATCACGTCATTTCCACAGCTCTGGGGCTAGGTTAGGCAGCTGGGAAGGACGAGTGTCACCAGAGCCTCACAGCCGCGTCTCCAGGAAGGGATGCTGAACCTGGGCCTGAAAGCTGGTGCAGGGGTGGGCACGTCGAGGGCGGAGTGGAGTGTGGACTGGTCTTGGAGACAGGGAAGAGCGGAGCCCCGTGAACCCTGGGTCTCCATGTTACCTGGGGGCGTCAGATGAAGGAGAGGGGTGAACTGGGTTAGCTTAGGACAGCATTCAGAGCTGTAAGCAAGAGCCAGGAGGAGGCCAGGCAGCCCAGTGCTACAGCCCAGATCTGAATGGCTCCCAGCAGATGGCCACGTGTTGAAGGTTTAGCCCTTAACTGAGCACCACTGGGAGGTAGGGGACATTGAAGAGAGGGCACCTTATGGTGGGAAGTTGGGTCACTGGCAGTGTGGCCTTGAAGGGGTGCTGGGTTTCTGGCTTTCCTTCCACTGCTTCTCTCTGCTTTCTGGCCACAAGGGGACTGTGCTTCAGCCCTACACTCCCACCATGACACACTGTGCCACTGAAGGCCCAAAGCCACGGGGCCAAGCAACCACAGACTGAAACCTCCAAAACCATGAGTCAAAACAGCTCTTTCCTCTGAGTGGGTGTGCATCTCAGATATCACAATGACATTAGGAATGTTTTTAAATGCTTGAAGCAAGGGCTGATGGCTTAGGGCAGAAGGCGGCAGAGAGGGTGTGGAGACTGGGAGACTCAGCCACTTTGGCACTGAAGGAGAGAGGAGACCTCCGGGTCTTCCCTGAGTTTGGGCTCAAAGTTGCACAAAGAGTACAGTGGAGTCCTAATAAGTCTGAATGGTGGCAGGGGGCAGTGTCAGGGGAGGGGCCTCCACTCAGGTGGTTGTGTGGAGACAAAAGGAAGCACTGGGCCTGGGAAAAGGGGAGACTTCACTTAGGCAGCAAGAAAAGTCTTAAGGATCAAACAAACTCATCCAGGGAGACTTTGAAAAATGAAAAGAGAAAGATCCTGGGCAGCCTGAGGACAGGATACGAAACACTCTTGGGGCACAGAGAGGCTAGGAAGGAGACTGAAGCAAGTGGTGTGGGGGCACACGGCGACAGCAGACAGGGGTGAGCAGAGTCGCCTGCAGCGGCCAATGCTATGTTGAAGAATAACACACCAACCCGAGTGCTCACTGGTTAGAGCTGTGCCTGGTCAGCGGTGGCTCTGGCAGGTGCCATTTCAGCCAGTGGGCATGGGGTGAGAGAGGAATATGACCCAGGGAACAGACAATGCGCTTCATGAAGGGGGAGATGACGGGCTGAGGTTGTGGACAGCAAGGATGAGGGCGACATTATATATGGTGATCAGAAGAAGTAGAGGGCTGGGGAGATGGCTCAGTGGAATAAGTGCTTCCCTGGCAAGCACAAGGGCCTGAGTTCAATCCCTGGCTTAGCCCCCCCCCCCCAAAAAAAAGTAGAGAACGAGGAAGGGAGTGAGTATGTATATTTGGTAGCAAATGCTACAGATAAACCCTTGGGGAAGTATTGGCTTTCTTCTGAAGTGATCTGCTGGGGATGGGGTGGAGATGAAAGGACTGTGGGGTGGGGTTGAAGGCAGGTAAGGTGGCCATAGGGACCCATGCTATTGAGGAGCAATGAGGATGCTGTATGGAAGGGAAAGAGTTTCAGGGCTGTAGGTCAGAGAGCAGTGGGCCTGGTGCACCATGGTCAAGGCCACGTCCAGCAGTAGAGGCAGCCAGAGACTGAGAAAGCCAGGAAGGAAGGAGCTCTGGAGGCGAGTGGGTGCTGAGGTCACCTGAGGTGGGCACAGAACTTGAGGGAAAAAGGTTCAAATTGAGAGCTGACACCCTCACTGGAAGGCAGGAGTCAAAAGCCGCATAGAGTGGGCTTTTGAAGTGAAGGACTCCGGGTTCCAGGATACTGGGATGATCGTGGGAAGGTGTCTTAAACCCTTTCCTTGTGGTGCTGAGACACAGAGTCTAGGGAGTTCATTTGGGCTCACGGCCAGGCAGAGGTGGTTGGTGGAAGGACCTGGCTGGAGGGCAGCTGCTCAGCTCATGGCGACCAGGAAGCAGAGAGAGGGGAGGAGCTGCAAAGGCAAACATATTCTTCCGGGTCACAGGTCACGGCTGCCTCTAACCCCGCCCCAGCTCCTTGCAGCACACCTGTAGCTGAACTCAGTAGGGGACAATCCAAGATGAGCACAGCGCCCTGCTGATCCAGTCTCCTGCCCAGAGCCCTGCCTCTGAGTGCATGAAGAGGAGAGGGACATTCTCGATCTAAATTCTAACTGCTGCTCTTCTGGCTGAGGAGGGCTTACAGATCAGCTGGAGGATGGGCTGTTCTCTTCATTCTGTAATAAGACCTTACTAATTAGATGTTTTTAACATCCAAAATTACCCAAAATGGTCGATCAAGGAATCCAATCAATTGTGCAGTAAGTGAACGCAACCTCATTATGAAAAACATCTATAAAATGTCAATACTTCATGTTGTTTGCCTGAAGACATTCCCTAAAAAAACATCAATAATTTAAAGGCTAAATAGTTTTTTTGTGTGTGTGTCTGGCATGTTTTGCAGGGGATTGAACCTCAGTCCTCTGCACTTGCCTAAGCTTGCCTAGAAATCTGTATGATCTGTTCCTGTATGATCTGTTCTATGCTGGAATAATACCGAGTTGGCAAAATTTCTATTTTATTTATTTAGTCTTTTTGAGACAGGGTCTCACTATGCAGTTCAGGCTGGCCTTAAGCTCACTTTGTAGCTCAGGTTGGTCTCGAACTCACAACAATCTTTCTGCCTCAGCCTCCCAAGTGCTGGGATTACAGGCCTGTACCACCATGCCCTGCCAAAATTTCTATTTTAAATATCATTATTCATTTGTCAATGAATAATGGATTACAGCTGACCACAGTAGCTGTCAACGTTCTTCTGGGGTTCTGTGGTATTTCCTTTAACAAAGCAGGATGGGGTGACAAGCCAAGCCATACAAGTGATTCTTGGAAGCTGGAAAAGGCAAGAGAACAGATTCTACTACAGGGTTTTGAAACACTTGTTGCAGCCCTGTGAACTCTTAGGACATGTGACATCTAGAAGTGTAAGAAGGGGCTGGGGAGATAGCTCAGTAGAGTAAGCGCTTCCCTGGCAAGTGCAAGGACCTGTGTTCAATCCTGGGTTCTGCCAAAATAAATAAATAAAAATAGAACTGTAAGAGAAGATATTGGTATTATTTAAGGTACTAAATTTGAGATTATAATAGTGCAAGACATCAATGCATATAGTCTGTCACAATTATTCAACTCTGTTCATTAGAAAAAAACAGCTATTGACAACACATAAGTAAATGAGTGCGACTGTGTTCCAAAAGAACTTTACTGGCAAAACTAGTGGATGGGCTGGTGATGAAGCACAGTTGCAGAGTGCTTGCCTAGCACATGCCAGGCCCTAGGTGCAAGGCTCAGTAACACTAAAAACCAAGAGAAAACACCGTGAACACAAGGTTAGATTAGCTTATGATAAAAAGAAGTTGGTCCAGAACAAATTCCAGAAATAGTGTCTTTTGAAGGCTCTGGAAAACTGATGAGAAAAATCAGTTTGCCTGGATTTGGTCCATGGAAGATAGTTTTCCTGTTCCTAAATTATAACCTTATATATGTATGGCATGTCATATAATCTTCATTTTTTTGTCTTTTTGACACAGGGTCTCACTATGCAGTTCAGGCTGCCCCAGCTAGACTCAAACTTGCAGCAATCATCCTGCCTCAGCCTCCCAAGTGCTGTGATTATAGGTGTACACCACCATACCCAGCTAATCTCCAATTTTGAGATCTTGGTTTGTCTCCATTTTTAAAAAAATCACCAGTAAAGCCTGGTGTGGTGGCACATACCTGTAATCCCAACACTTGGGAGGCTCAGGCAGGAGAATCATTGTGAGTTTGAGACCTGCCTGGGATACAAAAGTGAGCTCAAGAACTGACCTGAACTGCATAGTGAGACATTGTCTCAAAAAGACAAAAAAAAAAAAAAAAAAAAAGAAAGAAAGAAATCATCAGACATGGTGGCACATACTTGTAATTCTGGCACTTGTGAGGCTGAGGCAGGACTGCTGTCAGTTTGAGGCTAGCTGTGACTATGCAGAGAGTCAAAGGGCAGCCTGATTTGCATAGTGAGACACTGTCTCCAAAAGCTAAATCAAACCAAAGCATCAAAAACAAAAATTTATTTTAAAAGTCAAAGTACTAGGCACATGGCAGTGGCAGTTTACAGTACGGTTATGGTCAAGTCCAAGAACCACAGCCTGCACAATCAGTCTCAAAAATGGCACAGAAATGGCATCAAGAAACCTTGGTCACAAAGATTCAAATTTCTGAAAGGGATAGATCCTAAGATCCTTAGGAACATGCGTTTTGCCAAGAAGCATAACAAGAAGGGCTTCAAGAAGATGCAAGAAAACAATGCCAAGGCCATGAACACACGCACTGAGGCTATCAAGGCCCTGGTCAAGCCCAAGATCATCCTAAAGGGCATAAGCTGCAGGCTCACTCGACTTGCCTATATTGCTCACCCCAAGCTTGGGAAGTGTATTTGTGCCTGCATTGCCAAGGGTCACAAGCCTTGCCAGCCAAGGCCCAGGCTCTAGCTTCTGCTCCAGCCAAGGCCCAGGCTCTAGCTTCTGCTTCAGCCAAGGCCCAGGCTCTAGCTTCTGCTCCAGCCAAGGCCCAGCCTCTAGCTTCTGCTCCAGCCAAGGCCCAGGCTCTAGCTTCTGCT
>PVKA01039892.1:0-19147 GCA_004027165.1 Ctenomys sociabilis
AGAAAGAAAGAAAGAAAAATAAAGTCTTTGCACTGAGCTATATCCTTAGCCTATTTATTTATTTATTTATATTGGCAGAATCGGGGATTGAACTCAGGCTGTTTGCGCTTGCCAGAGAAGTGCTTATTCTACTGAGCCATCTCCCCAGCCCTAGCCTTTTAATTTTTATGCCCAAGGAGTCTTTTTAATTTTTTACTAAGTTACTAAGTTGCACAGACTGGACTCGAACTTTCCATCCTCTTGCCCCGGTCTCCCGGAATGCTGAGATTACAAGTGTGTGTCACTATGCCAGGCTCCAATACCATTTTATATTTAAATTTCTTCCTTGAGGGCTCAGAGACCAGAAACCCAAGACTAGGCTGCAAATGTTTCTTTAAAAAAGGAGGGACAACCCATCAAACCACACCCCTCCTCATTAATATGGAGTTATCGTGAATATTGATGTGGGGGGCGTGGCGCCTCGGCCAGCTGGGCTCTCCAACCCGGGGTTCCCAGTTTCCCAGAGAGGAAAGTGACAGAAGCCGTGCAGAGGGAGACGCAGCGGCCGCGGAGAGGCCGGCTGCCACCCAGTCTCGGGGGAGCACTCTGCTCCCCCGCCCCCGGCTCCCACCCGGCCCGGGGGGCTCCTCCAGCCTCAGCCCCACCCCCGGGCTCCCCATGGAAGCCAGCTGTGCCCCGGGAGGAGCTGGAGGAGGAGTCGGCTGAATGCCCGCGGTGCGCCCGGGGCCCCCGCGCCAAGCCCGCCGCGCGCCGCTGCCCTGAGGCCTTGTGCCCGACCCCGGCCCCGGCCCGCGGGAGCCCCGCGCTGGGCTCCGAGGGGTCCCCGGCGCCACTCGTGATGGACGCCGTCCTGGAGCCCTTCCCGGCCGACAGGCTCTTCCCCGGCTCCAGCTTCCTGGACTTGGGGGACCTGAACGAGTCGGATTTCCTCAACAATGCGGTAAGTAGAGGGGTCTCCTCCACGACTGCCCAACTCAGCACCCCCTGCGCTGCGCGCCTGGGACCCCAGAAAGACCAGAGCATTTGGGACAAGAACAGGATTGGGGAGCTCGGTGCAGGGTCTCCTCGGGGCACACGTGCTCAGCGTTCCAAGATCTCGACTCAGGCCCCCGACATTTCAGTGTGCCCCAGAACCAGGACCCGGGACTTGGAGCTTGCGCCTGGGAGCGCTGCTCCCGGGCTCAGTCAGTGCCCACGATCTCCTCGGCCTCGGACATGCGCTTAGGGGATATTAGTTCTGCCCGCGCGCGCAAGCGTCCTCGAGCCAAACTCCCACCCACCCCACTATTCAGGGACCAGATGGGGAGCAAAGGGCTAGCGCTCTTTCCTGCGCCCACTTTAGGGGCCACATTGTTGGCGATGGATCCCCGCTGGGGGGCGCACAGGGGAGAGTTCGAAGCGCCAGAGACCCGAGGATCCTGGGGGTCAGAGCCAACCGGGGGTTCTGAGCCAGACCCAGAAACTTAGGGCTGCCGCCCTGGCCAGCCCGAGAATGAGCCCAGAGACCTCCCAGGGTGGGACCTGCGCCTCAAGGAGTCAGGGCAACTCGATGGGGGGCTCAGGAAGGAAGGAAGCCTGGCTCACCTTCTGGGTCTCTGGGTCAACCATCTGCCTCTCAGACCCTGCTGTCTGCTGACTTTTCTTTGCTTGTGATTTCATGGCTGTCCCTGTCTGTGCTGGGCTTGTCTTTCTTTCCCCTCATTTTCTCTTCCCCTCCCTCCCTAAGGAAACGTGGCTTTCTCTCCTCTGTCCTCCGGCCCTCCCCTCTCAGACTCAGCCCTACGGCCTTGGTTGGGGGAGGGACGTGGGCTCAAGGAACGAGGAAATATCTGGGTTCAGAAGGGCCTGCCGGGAAGACAAGAAATGTGGGCTGTTTGGAGTCTGAGTTGCATCTCTACCTCACATGTGCACCACAGGGGCAAGCACACCAGGGTCTCACCCGCTGGGATCCAGAGAACCTTGGTCAAGCAAGAGCCAAGTCCTCAGGGACATGAGCATCTTTCACTTCCACTACACGGTCCCAGGAAACTAGGCTGACCCAGGCACACAGTCAGAGGGACAGCAGAGGCCTCCCTATTTTCCCTTTGCAATCACATCTATGTAGTTCACCCTTTGAGACCATGGAGAGGGGAGAGGTCTCACCCTGACAACACAAGGAACGACAGAGCCTTGGCTCTGTGTCCCTGTGAGCCTGGGCCCTCCTCCAGCTTTCCTCCCCCAGCCTCAGTTTTTTTGTCTGCAAAATGGAGCAAGATTGGACTGAGTATTCCTATGGATGGTTCAGGCAGGGGTCTAAGAATAAAGCAGCAGGGCTCTGGGGATCAGCCTCCTTGGAGCTGGTAAAGGATTCTGGAGAGTGGGAAGGTTTGAGGCAGCTCAGACCCTCTAAGTCACAGAGGGCAGCAGGGCTCTGCTGGGCCCCTGCAGCCCTAAGCTTCACTTTCTTCTGAACGAGCTCTGTGCGGAGGCTGCCTGGAGCTCTTCCTGCTGCTCCATTCAGTCCTAAATCCCCAGCTGCTCCTCCGGGCCCTGGTCCAGCGCAGGAAAGGGCTGTGATCAGACAGTGGTGTGCAGCACTGGCAACAAGGAGGGACAGCCATGCAGGGGACAGGAGACAAGGGTATTGACACAGGAGAGAGAAGGAGAGAGAGAGAGAGAGAGAGAGAGAGAGAGAGAGAGAGAGAGAGAGAGAGAGAGAGACAGACCAAGGGTAGTGGCTCAAAATCTGGTCTAGAAATATGGAAATTTGGGACCAGGTATGTTTTTGCCAGCTGTTCAGTGACTTTCTTCTGGGCCTCGATTTCCTCATCTGAAAAATGGGGCTATCAGAACCTTCCCCCATAGCCTTATTGAAATATGATGCTAAAATGAATGTAAAGATGAACGTAACAGTCCTGACATGTAGTGGGCCACAGCTGACTTGCCCCAGCAGCTGGAAGAGATGTGACAAGAACCACCGGGCCAAGAGTACTCGTGAGTGAGGGTGAGTCCCTGTCCTCCTCAGGGCTGCCATCTTCCTGAGTCTAAGGCCCCTTTCCGAGGCAGCTGTTCCCCAGCTATCTCCACTGTGCGTGAGGGTAGGACAGTTTATCCGGAGGGAGGAAGAAGAAGGGACAGCATCCAGCTGGAAGATAGGGCGTAGTATATTCCCTGGTCTTAAACACGCAGATGTCGAGCGCCTGCTTAGGCAGAGTGCAGCAGCTGGGGTTTAGACCCCAGTGTTCCATGCTGGCCCTGCCCCCAATGCTTGCTGAGACAGCAGTTGAGACTGGGCATGGTGGCACACGTCTATAATCCCAGCGCTTGGGAGGCTGAAAACAGAATCACTAGTCCAATCTGTGTGGTAAGACCCTGTAGACTGGTACCAGGCTGATGCCATGTGGGACACCTGTGTGCTCTTGTCACTCCAAAAGCACAAATCAACATGCATGCTCACCCCAAGGGCAGATGTGCCCTTAGACATGGCCCCAGGACGGGCACCAAGCACAGGAGACCAGGGAGGTGTGTGTGCAGGGCTCTCTGGGGCCTTGATTTTCCTTCTGGGAGACCATTGTATTGTTGCAATCTGCTTGAGGGATTCCCAGGGACACCTCAGAAGGGACTGCCCTTCCTGCCAGATGTAGGGTCTTCTCCCTCCCCCCAATTCTCACACTCTTCCTGATGCCACTGTCTCCCAGCCCTCTGCCTCTGTACCAGGACACCCTACATCTCCTTGGTATGCATGAGAGAAATTCCAGGGTTGGGGATCAAAGGGACAGTGAGTGGCAGTTCTAGATGGAAATGTCCCTCCTTCCTCTGGCTAAGAGGAAGGGATGACTGATTCCTTTAGAGGAAAGTGTCTCAGGGTCCCAAAGAAGCTCCAGCTGGGAGGGTGTGTGGAAGAGGAGGAGGAGGAAGCCCTCTGTTGTCTCAGAGGGGAGCAGCAGGAAGCGGCAAGGATGTTTGCCCGGTACACTCATTCTCCTCCCAGCAGCTGGGGAGGCCAGGTGTGGGAAGGACGACCCAGGACCCACCCAGGGGAAGTCATGGGGGGGGGGTGCTGGGGCTGATTACCACTCCCACATCCCCTGCCTGCCTCCTCCCTAGTTAACTGAGGAAGCAGAAAGCCATCCCCAGCCCCCACCCCCCACCCCCACCCCCAGCCTTTGGAGGATTTAGGGAGATTAGAGAAATATGTGTGTTTGGTTGTGCCTGTGTGGGTGGGCTTTTTATGGCCCTCAAAAGAAGGGATGTGTGCACGTGTGTTTTCTTTAAACTCTCACGAAAGAGTCAGGAATACAGCTCAATGGCACAGTGCCTACCTGGCAAGCTGAAGGTCCTGAGTTTGATTCCTGGAACCAAAAAAAAAAATTCTCATGAAAGAAGACAGAGGGGGCCGAGTGTGGTGGTGCAGGCAGGCCTGTAATCCCAGCACTCGGGAGGCTGAGGCAGGAGGATTGTTGTGAGTTCGAGACCAGCCTGAGCTACAAAGTGAGCTTAAGGCCAGCCTGAACTGCATCGTGAGACCCTGTCTCAAAAAGACAAAAAAAAAAAAAGACAGAGGGGTCAAGGCACTGTGTTCTCAGTATAGACTCCACTAGAAAACTGAATGAATAAAAACTAATGGAGAAACGCAGATCTCAGAGTTCCACATCAGAAGGGAAGACTTCCTTGGACTCTTAGTCCTGCACAAAACCCAGAGTTGTGGGACTGGTGTTTTTGCTTTTTCCTCCTCAAGGAAATGAGTCCCTCGAGGCAGAAGTTCCTAGAGACAATTCCTTGTCTATCTTGGTCACCACTCTGTCCTCAGTGCCTGGGGTAAGCCTCAGCCGAGCACTGATGGTTGAATGAATGAATGGGGTTCAGGTTCAGACTCCACACTTTTTAGGGAGGAGGGAAGGGAAAGAGTTCTGAAGCTCATCTGCACCTGCCCCTCAGCATCCTGCAGCCCACCTGGACGTTTACAGTCAATGGGAGGGACAGGGCAGGAAAGACCTAGGACAGGCCATGCTAGGTGCTGGGGATCGTGGTGGAACAGGCCCCCATGGGGGCACCTGAGCCAGGCTGGAGGTCACCGTTAAGGTGGAGATCGCTGTCAACTTTCCTGAAGTGGCACCCCTGCTATTTTCTATTTCAGTGCTATGATTTATTTTATAACCATAATCCCAGTTCAGTTATCTTAATTGGCTTATTATCTTTTTCCTCCATGAGAAAGTTCCATAAAAACAGAGAACAGTTTTGTGCATTACCATAAACCTAGCATGGAACTGTGGCACCGGAGAGGTGGTGGATCTGGTAAAACTCCACCTCTAGAGCCTACAGTTTGCAAATTATGCAGAAGGCTGTGCTGTGTTTTTGGAGGGATGGGGAACAGCAGGGAGGTCTGGAGATCTATACTATCACCAAGGCACAAGAGGGAAAGCTTCCTTAGGGCCACAGGTTGAACTCGGCAACCTTGAAGGAGCGTAGGCGGCCAGGACATAGGGCAGGAGCTATTTGGGTCACGTTGTAGAGTGCTTGCTTTATTTAAGGATTGACTATTTGTTAAGAAAACTACTTTATTCTGGAGCTACCCCCATATGGAAGAAGAGCAACACCATGGAGACAGATCTAGGTGTTTGAAAATTCTTCTGACAATTCCAAGAGCAGCTGGGGGTCCTCAGAGTCCTGGCCTGGCCCAGGCTTACAGTGGTGGGGTTCGCCCCCCAGTCTATCATGAACCCTCTGCCCCGACCTCACTGGACCAGCTGGGGATTCCCTTGCTTATTCATTAATGTAAATGTCCACTCCTTCAGGGACTGGGTACGGGAGGGGACCCCTCTCAGGTGCCAGGGTTAACCTGGATGGGAAAACACCTGGCCCTCCAGCCACTAATATGGGAAAGAGAAGAACTGATCAGGGAAAACACTGCAGGATGCCAAGGCCCACGATATCGAGGGACTCATGGCCCCCTAGAGAGTGGGAGCCAGGCTAGAGGTCATAGCCAAGGCTAGGTCACAGGCCCCTCTAGGAAGTGACTTCCGCATCCCTCCTCGGCGAAACCCTCCTAGTGGCACAGTGGTCATTGGAGGGCATTTCAGCGGGTGAGACTGGGCTGTTTTTTCGTGCTGGTGAAGAAACCAAGACTCAGAGAGAAGGGGAGCCCAGTGGAGGGGGCAAGGAAGGGAGAAGCAGCAGGATGCTAGTTCTCTTCCATCTTCTCAGTTTATTTTGTTTTTGATTTTGAGACAGGGTTGCATTATGTAGTCCGGGCTGGCTGTGAATTCACTGTGTAGCCTTGAACTCATGGCTGCATAGCCTCCCTGGTGCCGGGATTATAGGCCCACTGCATCTCGCCCAGCTGTCCCCTTTCACTCGGCTCTAAGCTTACTGTCCAGGACAAGAGAAGATGGGAAGTGAAAGAGTTTGGATATCAGAAGGCCCTTGTCTTGACCCTCATCCATGCCTTTTTTTAGCACTCCATGGATACCTGGGGCTTTAGGGAGACTGAATCAGAGCCCCTAGGAGGCCCCCAAATCTCACCCTATTTCATATTCCTTCTGGGTGCCCCTCCCTGTCTCCACCCCCACCCCAATTTGTTCTTCACAGTCCCCAGGACTCCTCAGGAGGGTGTGTGTGTGTTCTCTCCCTATGCCACGTGCCCCTTGTACATCCTGGTCCCAAGGCCTGCCCGACCATCTCTCTTTGGGACCCAGCTTGCCCTTGAACCTCCCTCAAGAAACCAGCTCCAGATGCTGGAGAACAGGCTGTTCTTCTGGAAGTCTCCGAGCTCAGGGGGGCAGGCAAGGGGAGAAAAAGTGGGGTGGATTGGAGTCGTGACCATGCGCAGTGCTCTGGCTGGGAACTCCATGGGACCCCCTTTTGCACACCAGAAAAGCCCTAATGATTGGTCATTGGACAGGGGTGATGGGAGTTTGGACAGGCAACATGTGGCTCAGAACTCTGGTCTTCAGATGAAGTATATCATAAGCATTGATGTCCTCGAACAACCAACAAACTTGGGATCCCCATGGCCCGGACACACCACGGGGTCCAGAAAGCGACCTGACCGTGTGGCACAAGCAAGCTTTCTTGCTGCGGATGGCGCAGTGTGCCTCCTCCCTGGGTCCCCTGGGTTGGGGCCCTAATGCTGCTCCCTTGGCCTCTGGCTCTTGGCCCAGAAGCTGTTTCACCCATCACAAAGAGGCGTCTGACACATCTGGGCTGGGATGTGTGGTCCGACATAACAGCTGGACGGCAGCCGCCACTCCCACCCCTTCTCTTCCAAAAGAATAACAAAAATGAAAGCCGCAAAGCTAGAGGCAGGCCCTGCAGGCCCTCATGGAGAGCCTGGAGGGAGGCGACCTCAGGGAGCTAGTGAGGGGCTCTCTTTGGAGGCCTATGCTTGTGCCCGTGGGCTCCCTGGTGGGCCACGCCCTCACTCCATAGCCTCACTTGTGACCTCGTGCCAGCCAAGCCTCTTCCCCTCCCTGAGCCTTTGAGCCTTGGCTTCATTGCTAAACTATACTGAGCTTGCTGGAAGGCACGGAGAATTCATTTTCTGGAAGTATGTTTGCTGGGGGGGTATTGTTTGTTTTTGGTTTTTGAATTGTTGTTTTTTTGGTTTTTTTTTTTTTTCTATCTTCTGGTTATAGTTATATTGCTATATTGACTGAGTGCTCCGGAAATATTTATGGGATGGATGGATGGATGGATGGATGGATGGATGGATGGATGGACAGGCCACTGAGTAGGTGGATGGGTGGGTGGATGGATGGATAGATGGGTATGTAGATGGGTGGATAGATGGCTGGGTAGGGGGAAGCGCAGGAGGAAGATGTGGGGTGGAATGAGGATAATGAAGAGAGGAATAGGTTGGTGGATGGATAGTGAAAGAAAGGGCACATTCACACCTCCAGCTTTGATTTTTTTTCAGCTTTGATTTTTAAGTATGTTTTATTTATGTTTTGGTTTTTTTTTTTTGGAACTGGGGATTGAACTCAGGCCCTTGCACTTGCCAGGGAAGCGCTTATTCCACTAAGCCATCTCCCTAGCCCCTTATTTATGTATTTATTCATTAGTTTATTCAAGTATGAATCTTAAGTCTCTGTACTTTTTGCTTTACCATAATGGCCTTCTTCTCTACTTTGAAGTATATTGTGCACTGAAAGAGCTATGTGATGTGCATCTCACCCTGTAATGCAGTCGACTCCTGGGAACTCACACTAGTTTAAGAAATAGACCCCACTCTAAAAACCTTAGTTTCTCAAAGCCATGTGAATTTGAGCAAGAAATGAACGAGTGTGGACACACTTGGAACAGGAAAGTTCTGGGGGGGTGCCATTTCCAGCCCAGCCTGGGCAGGAGGTCCAAGGGGGTCAGAGGCCCAAGGGCACAGAGCTGGCCAAGCACTGAGGAGCTGGGCCATCCCAGGGTCGGGCCCTGCATCAGGCCCAGGGAACTGCATAGGCTTGGAGGGATAATTCTGGACTGGAATTACCTACCTCAAATAAGGAAAACCTACCATAAAAAAAACAAGGGTCCTAATGCAGTGCAACCAGAGCTAGTGGCATAGGGTCTAGTCCCCTGCCCTTAGTGGACAAGGACGGTCCCCAGCATATGTGTCCCACCTTCCCAGCCCATGCTAAGCCCACCGGAGGACCTTACCTTTCTATCTGTCTGACCTCTTTGCAGAGGGAAGGCTTTGCTCAAGAGAAAACCAAAAGCCTCAGCCCCCCTCTTGCAGTTATGTGTTTCTCTGCCCTGCTGTGGATCCCTGTGTGGAGCAGGGCCATGGGTTGTCCCTGGCCCTGTGCTACCTTCTAGGAGGGGACAGCAGGATCATTTCTTCACTACCTGGTGCTGTTGTGAGTGCTGAGTGGTGCACGCCTATAATCCTAGCACTCAGGAGGCTGAGGCAGGAGGATTGCTGGAGCTCAGGAGATTTAAACCAGCCTGAGGAAAAGTAAAACCATGTCTGAAAACAAAACAAAACACTACAGTCAGAGCCAGGATTCAAAATGTTGCTCAACTTCCTAATGGATAAAGCTGGAGAATCTTTTAACTTCTTTGCATCTTTTCCTCCTCCTCTGTAAGTTGAGTGCACTGACTGAACCTGCTATATCTTCTGAAGCTTCAAGGAAATGCTACGTGCCAGGGTACCGCAGTGCCTGGCATGTAACTATTAGCTGTCATCAATATAATAATGTCTTGTTTTGTTTTACTTGAGACAAATAAGATAGCTATGTGGCTCAAGCTGGGATTGAACTCACTATGTAGCCCAGGATCTCCTCAAACTCACAGCCATCGTCCTGCCTCAGCCTCTCGAATGCTGAGATTATAGGCACGTCCGACAATGCCGGGTGTATCATTACTATTAGATAAGTAAGTGTGAGGCCCTGCATGAGGCCTGTCAAGGGTTCAAGGATAAAATCTGTCATAGACCCTGGAAGTATAGAGCTGGGCCTTACAGGAGGAGGGGAGCTGAAGTGAAAGGTAAAGGCATTCCAGGAACCCGGAGCAGAACAAGCTAAGGCCCTGCCACAGAACAGCTCCCACTGGATTTAGGGATCTGCGGGGCTAGAAGGAGGAGGAGATGAGGGACCCCAGCATCAGGGCAAGTTGGGATCCGTTCGCCTTGTGGCTACAGTAGGGAGCCATTGATGGTTCCTGTTCCTGGCTGGGTGAGATGGTCGTGCCCAGCTCCTCTGAGAGAGCTCTGCTGTCTGTCCGAACTTCTAGATAACCAAGGCCCTATCCCAGGGGAGAGAGAAATAGGAACTGTCCTAGGGCACAGCTGAGCCCAGGTCTCTTCTGCCTTCCGATCGCCTTCCACTATATGCCCATTGAAACACCCCAGCCCAGGTTGCTTCCTTCCTTCCCACCTTCCAGCAGCTCCACCCTGGGGGGTAGGCCAGGCTGTCCCTCCTCCTCTGCAGCCTGAGCCATGTGCTACCCCAGCCAACCCCAGGATACCCCCCTGTCCCCTTAGTGGCTTTTATCTTTGATTTTACAGTATACAGTACTTGGGATTGAACCCTGGGTGAGTCCTTTCCCTCTATCTGCCACCCAAAGCATGCCCCAATTCACCCCACTCAGCGGGACCAAGTGCTTGGAGCCCCACACAAACTCGCAGGACGCAGGCCCAGCCCTGCCCTTTGCAGCCCCAAAGCCTTCACCCCTTCTCTCTCGGGCTGCAAATCAGTTCCACATTTGGGATCTGGCATGCAATCTGCTCAGAACTCTCCCCTCCCAGTTAGTGGCACCCATTGCCCCCTGCCTTGGGGATCTTAAGGTCAGCCCTAGACATCCGCCTGAGGGGGCTGTGGAGTCAGTGGAAGGACTCCTGCCCCCTCACAGTCCCTTCATAGCAGCGAGAGGGAGCTGGTCGGTGGCAAAGGACCAGGACAGAGGACACCAAGCCCTCCTGGGAGGGATGCAGAAGTCTGGGCAGGGGGTGGGGCGGAGGCTGAGCAGGAGCAAGCAGATGATGGTAAGGGGTTGGGCGGTGGGGAAGGAGCGAGGTAGTTCCCAACTCAGCACATTCCGGAGACATCTGGACGCTGGAAAGGCCCCAGCTGGCCCGAGCGGCTGTGGCTTTAGCTTTTCCACTCTGTGATGTCAGGACCCAGCCCTCCCCGTTCTCAGAGTCCCACAGGCCTGGTCCACCATGGGACTGAGTGCTGGGGCCACCCCCCTGGGCTCCTCCTCCAGTGAACAGTCCCCAGGCAGGGAGGAGAGCCTCCGTCCTATCCCTAGGTGGGTCTAGGCAAGGTAGCAGGAGGACCCAGGACTTGCCCATTGACTGACTCAAGAAAATTCTTCTGTGTGCTAAACCAAAGAAGCCAGATGTGGCTGGTCAGATAGCTCAGCAGACTAAAGCGCCTGCTTTGGCAAACTCAGGGACCAGGATTCAATACCCGCCCATGCAGTGCCGCGCTGTGCCAGCCCGGCCCCTGGAGTGCACTGAGATGGCAATTGAGGCTGGGCATGGTGGCCCACTCCTGTAATCCCAGCGCTTGGGAGGCTGAAAACAGGAGGATCACTAGGAATCTGATCTGTATAGTGGGACCCTATAGACCTTAGCCAGGGGTGATGGTGCACATGGCGATCCCTGCCCTGGGGAGGCTGACACGCTTACTGCAGCAGCTGTTGCTATTACATTTGTGCTTTCTGCATGTTGTTGAGGCAGGGTCCTGCTATGCAGTTCAGGCTGACCTTTGAGCCCACTCTGTAGCCCAGGCTGGCCTTGAACTTGAAGTAATCTTCCTGCACCAGCCTCTCCAGTTCAGGGATTATGGCATAGCAGGACACAACAGGTATTGAACCCTGGTCCCTGAATTTGACAGGATTACTTCAAGTTCAAGGCCAGTCTAGGCTACATAGTAAGCTCATGACCAACATGATTACATGTCATGCTCAAGGCCAGCCTGAGCTACACAGTGAGATCCTATCTCAACAACCCAAAATAATAATAACAATAATAAGGAAGAGAGGCCAGGAAGATGGCTCAGTGGAATAAGCGCTTCCCTGGAAAGCACAAGGGCCTGAGTTCAATCTCAGGTTCCACAAAAAAATAAAATAAAATAAAGAACATTCTTAGGGCCAGCCAAATAGCTCAGCGGATTAAAGCACCTGCAAGCAGGCACAGGGGCCCGGGGCTCAATCCTCGGGCCTGTCACGCCAGCCCCATCCTCTGGCATGCTGAGACAGCAGTTGAGACTGGGTGTGGTGGCACACGCCTGTAATCCCATCTCTTGGGAAGCTGTAAACAGGCCGATCACTAGAGTCTGATCTAGTAGTGAGACCCTGAACACACTGTAGACCCTTCCCTAAAAAAATACAGGAAAAAAATTATTTATGCTATTGCCAGCCCCTTAGAAAGAGAAAGAGAAATGGATGCTTGGGAAAGGGCTTCTTTCTTTGAGCTGTGGGGCTCGAAGACAAGTCCACCGGGCTTAGGTTTTCTTCATCTATTATAATAGAAACAGCTGGGCCTGGGGAGATGGCTCAGTGGAATAAGCGCTTCCCTGGCAAGTGCAAGTGCCTGAGTTTGATCCCTGGTTCCACCAAAAAAAAAAAAAAAAAAAAAAATAGAAACAGCTGGCCAGGCTTGATGGCACACACCTGTAATCCCTGGACTGGGGAGGCTGATGCAGGAAGATTACTTCAAGTTCAAGGACAGCCTGGGCTACAGAGTGAGCTCAAAAGTCAGCCTGAACTGCATAGCAAGACCCTGCGTCAAAACACTCACAAAAGCCGGGCGTGGTGGCGCATGCTTGTAATCCCAGCACTCGGGAGGCTGAGGCAGGAGGATTGTTGTGAGTTCGAGACCAGCCTGAGCTACAAAGTGAGCTTAAAGCCAGCCTGAACTGCATAGCGAGACCCTGTCTCAAAAAGACAAAAAAAAAAAAAAAACACTCACAAAAAACACAAATATAATACAGCTGCTGCATTGAGCGTGTCTTCTCTGCGCCTTGCACTCTTTGGAGTGCTTTACAGAGCCTGCTCATTTTACCCTCATAACAGTGTGGTTGGATGAATAGATGCACCCCCACATCATAGCACAGATTGGGGATCATAGAGATTAAGTCACCTGCCCAAGGTTGCCCGGCACGTGGCAGAGCCAGGACAATGCCAGGTCTGGGCCTCCCATGCACGTAACTATTGAGCTGTATTGTGTCTCCATAAGGACAGGGAGGACCTAGCGGTGCTCTGACATTTCAAGGAGGAAAGAAGGACTGAGAAGATGTTGGTCACACACCTGGTACAAGGGGCAGGCGGGCAGCTGGTTTTGGAGCATGCAGTGCACCAGGAGTCCTTGGAGGTCCCATTCCCAGGGTTAGGGTCACAACCTGATCCCCAGCCGAGCCCAAGAGTCCCACATTTTCCCTGCAGGAAGGGAGGAAATACTGCGCCACCTCTCCCAAAAATAAAACCTGAGCACAACTCAGACAGGCTGGGACCTGAGGAAACCAGAGGCTCAATGCTGAGCGCACCAAGGAGAGGGAGCGGCCGAGAATCATAGCCAGGGCTGCCGTGGGCTCCAGCTGGGATGGCCTTCCAGCTGGCCCAGGCTGCAAGGCAGCTCTGCCTGGTTGGCCTCTGGGCCCTGTTGGAACCTTGGGCCTGGCCTGAGCCCAAGGCAGCACCTCTCACACAGAGAAGGTAACTGGTATACCTGGAGCCTTGAGCCTCGGGCACAACCAACCAAGAGAATAGGTACAGCAGCCCCTGTCAGGGAAGGGTCAAAGGAAGTAAGCCAGCGAAATGGAAATTGCCTGGTACAGGTGCAGGATGCAGGACACTTCTTCCCGAAGCTCTGTGGCACAACCAAGTGAGCTTCGTGGGCCATTAATTAGCTCACTGACATTATTTCACCCATGCAGTCAGACAGTCAGCACACATCTGAGACTTCCAAGCTAGTTACACTTCAGAGATATGGTTAACAATTGCGTATATTAATAAATAAATACAACCAAAGTAAAAAAAAAAAAATTGTGTATAGCAAAGCAGAGGCACAAATACCCAGCCGATCATTTTAAGTTACACTAAGGAATTTGGACTCTATCCTCAGAGCAGTAGGGAGTCATTGATTATTATTGAGCTGGCAATTACATAGTCACTTTGGGGTTTTAGATTCTTTCTCTTTTTGTGTGTGTGTATGTGCTTTTGAGACAAGGTCTCGCTATACCTCTGGCTGGCCTTGAACTCATAGCAATTCACCTGCCTCAGCCTCACGAGTGCTGGGATTATAGACATTAGGAACCATTACACTTGGTTCAGATCTTTCTTGATCCAACCTCAGAGAGGGATCAAACTTCAGCTCCTGGGCTCCTCTTTATAGTTGAGAGCAGGAGCCAGCCTGCTCATCTCTATACCTACAGAGCAGAGCACATGGTAGGTGCTCAGTATGTACTGCACAATGCATGGACGATCAATAAACAAATGTGGCTGGCACTTGGTTTCCAGTGTCCTGAGCTATCCTGCAGGGATCCTCCCGCTGCTGCATATTATGGGCCAATGTCTCCAACAGCCAGCTTATGGACTGTCATGCCCTTGCAGATGCCAGTCACAGCTAATACCAGCCCTGGGCATCGGCACTCACTGCCATGACTTCCTCCTGACGAGACAGAGCCTGGCCCCTACTACTGGGTTTGGGCTACAGCACACGGGCTGCCTAATAAGATGCCAGGGCTGGGCCAGGAACTTGGGGGACCAGGGTGTGCTTGTTGGGTGTGAGAAGGGAGGTGCAGAGGCCTAGACTACTGGGCTGGAGGCTGTAGCAGGCAGGGGGCTTCCCCGCACCTGCTCTGCAGAGGCAGCCCAGAGCCATGCCAAGCAGCCCATGCCTTTCTCTTTCCAGGGTGCCCTGGCACAGACAACTCAGCTTTCCCTCCGGCTCCTCTAGCCCCAGCCCCAGGCAAGCCAGGGCTCCCAAATCTTTTTTGCTGTAGCACGCATGACTCAGATCCAGGCAGTGGCTTGGCCCAGTCAGGCTTCAGTTGTGCCATCGTGCGAGATGTTGAGTGTGTTTATGTGAGACTGGGTCCAGGATGGTGTCTGCATGAGCGGGTGTGGGGTGGCCGCACATGTGCACGAGCATGCATATTTGTTGTGTTTTGGATCTGTTATTTGCAGTGCTGGGGAGGGCTAGCAATCTCTGCAAGCCCCTGCCACTGAGCCACACCACCAGCCCAGTGTGCGTATTCCAATCATCCATTCGATTCCATTTGATGTATTGGTAGGGCTTGTGCTCATGCTGGTCGGTGTCTACCAGGTATGAGTGAGGGTGCAAGAGTGTTTGCACAAGGCTGCATGTGAGATGAGATGAGCTCATCCCTAGGTGGGTAGCTCTTCCATGGTTACTGTCACACATTAGAGATTCCTAGTGTAAGCAGAGCCTCCCAGCCCACACTTGTTGTGTGTGCATCTGCACAGATGTGGGCAGGCACGTGCGCGTGTACACAAACATGCACGCGTACCTCCACCTGTGTAGACTTTAGCTGTGTGGTGCGCAGTTCAGCAGGGGGTGGAATACAAAGCCTCAGAAGCCATCTTTCTGGGGCCTGTGGAGTAGGACAAGAGAACAGGGCTGGACATAGAACGATGCACCTCCCCACCCTTGAAGGTACGAGAGGGCTGCACCCCTTCCAGGCCCAGAGAGTCCAGAACCACATTCTCTGACCACATTCACTCCATCTGCCCCTGCTGCCCCCGCTGCCTCGCTTAAGTAAGGACACAACTATAACCAATGAGAACCGAAACCTAGAGAGGCAACTCCACCTGACCCTGCGAGACACTGTACTGGGGCCTTCTGAGTCTGAGTCCAGGGCCACCTCCTCTTTCCCAAGAGTCTTAGAGTCTAACCATGGGAAGTCGAGTCCTGGGTCCCTGGATGGTGATCTGCAGAAGGACAAGGAGATCTGATGACAACTTAAGACCCAGGGCCATCTCCTATCTCTGATGTCTTGATCCTACCCCTCCACACACACTGGACATGGCAGTGACTCAGACCTGTAGTCCTGTAGCTTGAAATGGGAGCAATCTTCAAGTGACCACGAGGCGGGTAACCATCCGGGAATGTGTGGGTCTTTGTGTGGGGAATTGCTGTATGTGCACCAGCCTGCAGGGGCAGGAGAGGGAAATGAGAAGGGCCTTTCCCCCGTCTCTCCCAAGGGCTCTGTCTCTGGTAAGGAATGTTCAGGCTCGGGATTTCCCAAACCCCACACCCCACAGCTCAGCCCAGACCCACACTGGTATCCTCCCTCCTTAACCTAGCACAGGCTGAATCAGCCTGAGGGGTAGTAGGGGGTCAGAAGCGAAGTGGGGTGTGGGTGCCCAGAAGCTAGGTGCCTGCGGTGGGGCAGGGGACACACTGGAGCTGCTTCAAGTGGGTGACCCTTCTCCCCACACCCTAGCAGGCAGGGGGTCCCCAGAGCCTTGCTGTGGCACGAACCCCAGTGGTGGGCTTGAGAGTGGACATGGGGGAGGAACCAAGGTAGTCTCATACCACCCCCGGGGATGTGTCTCCTCTCTTCCACTGCGACAGAGACCACCCCGGCCCAGGAGTGTGCCCCTAGTGGGTTCTTGGAGAAGGCTGAAGAGCCCCGGTCTGATGCACCCCTCCGGCGGGGCTCCAATCTGAATCCCCTCCCCTCCTCTTGCCCCGCCTTGCCAGGCAGGGGCCGGGGCCGGGCTACTGATAAGAGGCTTGGGGCACCGTGGGAGCCTGCGGGTTTTGGCCCCTGCCCCCACACGGAAGGGCAGCAGGCCTGGCCCGGGAGACCCAGTCCCCCGCCCCGTGCCTCTGGCTGCTGCAGGCTGGGTCCTTCCTCGCACCTCCCGGGCCCTCCGAGGGCGGTGGTTCACAGCCTCCTCCCATTGGCCGAGAGCAATGACCAATGACTATACGAGACTCCAGAGTTAACCATTTCTGGGCTGCACCGGGCTGGCAGGACCCGGATGACCCTCTCACTTATAAAGGGCGGGCGGCGGCGGCTCCGTGGTGCATCCTGCCCTGGGTGCAGGTCCGCGACCCCGGGGGCGGGGGACCTCGTTTCCAAACGAGTGGGGCCGCCGCCGGCTGCGCGTGGCAGCCGAGAAGCTTACATTGGCACCTCTGTAGGAAAAAATCTTTAACGAGGAGGGAAACAAATCATAATGTTTCCTTCTCTGGCTTCCTACCCCGTTGTCTGGAAAGGGCTCCCCCTAGAAGAGCCCTGTCCCCCCTCAGCATCGGCCGGCCATCTGAGTACGACCCTCTGCCCGTCTTGGACTCCTGGCTGCGGACTCTTCCACTTCCTTTCCCACTTTTCCATCGGATAATCTAAAACTGAACCCTCAAGAGTGTGCTGGAATGAGGATGGGGGAAGGGACGACAAGGGGCCCAAGCTGGAGAGGGAGGGGTCTGAAGCCTCTAGAGTGAACTTTCCAAGGATGGGGGAAGTGGGCGCAGTGGGAGAAATGGGGACCACCCCGGGGCTGCAAGGAACCCTGCCCCCCTGCCCTCAACATCCTCAGCTCGCTGTGTGACCCTGGGTGGATGGCTTCTCTCTCTGGACCTCACTTTAGCAAATGGGAGGTAGAGCCACTGAATTGCTAGGTGCCAGCCACCAGATGGAAGCTTCGACAAAGCACTCTGGGGGCGACTCTGCCGCCAGGCTGAGTCCACCATCCACAGCGCCCCAGAAAGCACGGAGCAGGGGAACCTGTGGTTCCTCCCGCCCCACTACTGCCCCTTGGCCGCCCTCCCCTTTCCCTTGGCCCAGCCGCTCTTGGAAGCTTCATCCTGCTGGGCTTTGGCTGCTGTTTCCACCAGGTGGGGCGGGGGCTTCTCCCCAGAGCCGGGGAGGAGGGTTGCGGGGCACCGAGCTCCCTCGCAGATACCTCTGGGCCTTCCCAGAGGGGTCTCTCCCCGAGAAGCTGGTCTCCAGGGACCCAGTGGGGGCGGAGGGTCTCTCCTCTCCCAGGGCCCCGGGAAGGGGCTTGGCATGCTCTTATCGTCGCCTGAGACACAGCTGCTGGAGGAGGAGGCACTGACTCACCCCGCAGCCCCGAGTGCAGGAAGCGCCCCCCGCTGGGCCAGCTACTCGGAGCTGGGTGCAGCCCACACAGCTGGCCCTGACTGGCTGCAGATAGGGGGAGGTGACCCACAACAGGTTTCTGTTGGGGTCACAGGTGTTCTAGAGACCTGCTTCCCCAGACCTCTGCAGCCTTGTTCTGCCACTACTGGCGTTGGTGGACAGCTCATGGTCATGGCCTTGACCTCAGGGTCCAGTCCCTTTACCTGGGTTTATTTTGTTGTTCCTTCTAGGCTTTTGTTTTTGGTGGTGGTTTTGTTTGGTTTGGTTCTGTTTGGTTTGGTTCGGTTCAGTTTATTCAGACAAGGTCTTACTATGCAGTCCAGGCTAGCCTTGAACTCACTGTATAGCCTAGGCTGGCCAGAACGTAGTGATCCTCCTGCCTCAGCCTCCTGAGTGCTGGGGCATCCTGGGCTAGTCCTCTGCCTGGATTTAATGAGCTGGTGAAAAAACACAGACCCTGGCTCAGGGACTGACTGAAGAGGGGAAGTCTATGACATTCCAGGAAGTGCTGGCCATGATTGTGGACACTTCCCTACTCTACCAAGGCCTCACTTTCCCTGTCAAGTGCAGGTATGTGCTTCCTTATCTCGCTGGGCAACTAACTGTGAGGATGAAATTAAGTGATTCCAGTTCAAGGAGTTGGGATTGGGCAAGGGCCTGTCCTGGGTATTCGAATTCAACTCATCAGGCACTGGTTGTAAACCATGGATTTTTATAACAATTATCATGACCAAGGTGGGTATGGTGGTGCACACCCAATATCCCAGCACTTGGAGGCTGAGGCAGGAGGACTGCTGGGGGGTTCAAGGCCAGTCTGGGCTACCTTACATGACCTTATCTCAAAACAACACAACAACAAAGCCAGATCTTAACTGTGCCAGGTGGGAATCCAGAGCCTAAAGCAAGCTTGCCCTCCCTTCCACTGCACCAGCAAATGCATTCTTCAATAAATAAATGAATGGAAAACAGTGACTTTTTAAAACTTTTCCCCTTATCCTAGGGATTGAAACCAGGTCGTTTCTCATTCTAAACCAGTGCTCACCACTAAGCTACTTCCTCAACCCCCCTTCTTTTCAATTTTATTTCTAATAGGATCTTACTAAGTTGCCCAGGCTGGCCTCAAACTTGCCATTGTCCTGCCTCAGCCTCCTCCTAGCTAGGATTACTGAATCCCCACATCTACCCAAGCTATAAACCCTAAGCTATAAAACACCTACTGCGTGTCAGCTCCCAGAATGCTTCCTGAACATCTGTTGAGTAAATACTATGTTCCAGGGCCTCAGCTAATGCTTTGTATGTATTAATTGGTTAAATCATTGCTACAAACTTAGCAGATACATATATTACTGGTCCCACAGTACAAGAATGAAATGAAACAGTTTAACCTTTTCAAGATCATAGAACCAGCCGGGCGTGGTGGCGCAAGCCTGTAATCCCAGCACTTGGGAGGCTGAGGCAGGAGGATTGTTGTGAGTTCGAGACCAGCCTGAGCTACAAAGTGAGCTTAGGGCCAGCCTGAACTGCATAGTGAGACCCTGTCTCAAAAAGACAAAAAAAAAAAAAAAAAAAAAAAAAAAAAAAAAAAAAAAAAAAAAAAAAAAAAA
>PVKA01039893.1:0-19134 GCA_004027165.1 Ctenomys sociabilis
CTTTTTGAGACAGGGTCTCACTATGCAGTTCAGGCTGGCCTTAAGCTCACTCTGTAGCTCAGGCTGGTCTTGAACTCACAACAATCCTCCTGCCTCAGCCTCCCGAGTGCTGGGATTACAGGCCTGCGCCACCACACCCGGCTGCAACCCTTTTTGTTTTGATTTCAGTTTTGTTTTTGTTTTCTGACATCTTGCTATAAATTCAGGCTGGCCTTGAACTCACTGTGTAGCCTAGGCTGGCCTCAAGTACGGTGATCCTCCTGCTTCAGCCTCCTGAATGCTGACATTACAAGTACTTGCTACCATGCCCAACTTCTCAACCCTTTTGTGCTTTTTGTACTAGAGATTGAACCCAAGCCCTTTATACTGAGCTATATCCCTGGCCCCATCTTTTTTTTTAAAAAAGTCTGAAATATGGTTTCACTAAGTTGCTCAGGCTGGATATGAATTTGGGATCCTTCTGCCTGTTTCCCAAATAACTAGGATGACAAACATGTGCTACCACACCCAGCTACTTAGGTCTTTTTTTTTTGGCGGAACAGGGGCTTGAACTCAGGCCCTTGCACTTGCCTGGGAAGCACTTACTCTACTGAGCCATCTTCCCGGCCCCTCCTTAGGTTTTATTAGCAGTAGCAATAGTATGTAATCCCAGCACTCAGGAGGCTGAGGCAGACTGATCTCTCAAAGTTCATGACTAGCCTGAATTACATAGCAAGACCCTGTCTCAAAAAAAAAAGTAGCACTGCTGGCTTAATTACTAGGTGTCCGGTAGCTTACAACAGTCTTTGAAGCTGGGCGTGGTGGCGCATGCCTGTAATCCCAGCACTTGGGAGGCTGAAGCAGCAGGATTGTTTTGAGTTCAAGACCAGCCTGAACTGCATAGTGACCCTGTCTCAAAAAGCCAAAAAAAAAAAAAAAAAAAAAAAAAAACAACCAAAAAAATAAACAGTCTTTGAAAGTGCTGGGGTAGGATTCAATGGTGAGTGCTTGTGTGGCATGTGTAAGGCCCATAGGTTTTATTCCTATGCCTTCTTTTGAGTAGTAAGTTAAGGGTCTTGCTAAGTTGCCTAACTAGGCTTGAACTTGCAGTCCCTCTGCCCTCAGCTCCCAAGAATGCTGGGACTGCAGGAATGTGGCACCATGCCCAGCAGTCTTTTTTTCTTCTTCTTTTTTTTTTTGGCAGAACCAGGGATTGAACTCAGACCCTTGTGCTTGCCAGAGAAGCGCATATTCTACATCTCCCCATCCCAAAAGACTTGAAGATTTTCAGTATTATCACACTGAATTTTTGCTCCTTTTCTCTCTTGTCTCTTTTTTTGTGGTACTGGAGATTGAACTCAGGACTCTGTGCTTGCCAGGCAAGCATTTATTCTACTGAGCTATCTCCCCAGTCCCGCAGACCTGGAATCTAGATCCGATTGCTGCACAGCTGAGTGTCAGCTGGCCCTAACTTGCTCTCTGTGTGGCTAGACAGATCGGCTTTACCTATGATTTCTAGGCCTGGGCTCCTTCACTAGCACTGGAAACAGCTCTTCCCACCTGCAGTTGTGCTGAGGGTCTTGTATCCATCCTGCCTATCTGCTGTGGGACCCAGGATTCTTAGCCGGAAGCTCTCAGTCTTACTCAGAATGGCCCAGTGTCTTTGTTGGATTGACCTGAGCTCCAGCAAGGCAGACTGAGAAATTGGTTTTTGTTTGTTTTAGTGATACTGGTGGTTGAGCCCAGCACCTTCACCCTGAGCTCTGGCCCAGCCTATTTGTTTGTTTTTTGACCCTTTCCCTTTTTCCCCTTCATCTCTCAGGCCTTTGCAAAAGATTCTACCAGAGGGCAGGAACGTAGGCTTCCCCTGAAGGAGTCCTCTACTCATTCCCTTCTGTTTCAGAGACTGGGTGGGGCTTTGGGGACTCACACTTGTGGCACTGTCTTAGCTGTCAGACCCTCTCCTAGGATAAAGAGCAGCTGCGGGAAGAGAAGGAGAAGCTGAAGGAGGAGGCCCGGCGTGCCAAAGAGGAGGCCCGGAAGAGAAAGGAGGAGGAGAAGGAGCTGAAGGAGAAGGAAAGGCGGGAGAAGCGGGAGAAGGAGAAGGCAGAAAAGCAGAGGCGCAAGGAAGAGCGGCGCAAGGAGAGGCAGGAGGCCCTGGAGTGAGTGTCCGCAGCTGGGCCCCTGCCCCAGCCGCAGCCTCCTGTGCTTGTCCTTGCCAGCCATTCAGAAGGCAGTTCCTGCTGGTCCTCATGCTTCTTGCTGAGCGTGAACAGAGGCTCAGGAGAGGAGAGCCAGGACGCCAGGCTCATGCTCTGGGCTGGGTCCACTGTCCTGGACTCTTCGCACTCTTTATCTTGCATCTCTGCTGGCGACTGCCCAGCCGGCTGAGATTTATATATTTTTCAGGTTTTAAAATTTTATACCAAGGGCTTTTTTTGTTTTGCTTTTTGGTTCTGGGTATTCAGCCCAGGGTCTTTTGACAGAGCTCCATCTGCAGTCCTTTTTATTTATTTTGAGAGAGGGTCTTACTAAGTTGCCCAGCCTGGGCTTGGACTTGTAATCTTCCTGCCTCAGCCTCCTAGAGTGCTGGGATGACAGGCAAACAGCACCACCACACTTTAGGGTATTGAGTATTTTTCATTTTTCTTCGTGAATACCTACATATAGTAGACATTCGTAATTGTAAACATTGCCTGCAGGATAAACCACTGGGCACTGGCAGCTGAGTGCTCTGGTCACTGGTGCAACCCAAGGTAGGTTGGCTGACACATGATTTGCTGTCTTACAGGGCTAAACTGGAGGAGAAGCGGAAAAAGGAGGAGGAGAAACGGTTACGGGAAGAAGAAAAGGTAGTGTGCTCTCTACCTTTCTCCCAGCTTTGCTGGGAAGCCCATGTGGGAGATGGTGTCTTTGCCTGTGCTGCTGTCCTGTGTGCTGCCTTGAGGATCTGTGGGGACCAGGAGCCTGTTCATGCATCTCCTTGCCTTCTGTCATATGTGGGCTTGCTTTGCACCCTGGAGTCTCTGCCCTAGAGGGCAGCTCTGGCCTCTGAGTCTGGGCTGGTGGGTGGAGTCTGCACGGGGTCTTTATGTAGGAGACACGTGGGCGTTCCTGCTGTAGCTCTAAACCCACGTTCTTCCCTATTCCCACACTCCTCTCTTGCAGCGCATTAAGGCAGAGAAGGCTGAGATCACCAGGTTCTTCCAGAAACCAAAGACCCCCCAGGCTCCAAAGGTAAGCAGCACCTTCCTTTCTCTCACTTCTTACAGAACCTCTGAGACTTTTCTGTTTTGTTTTGTTTTTAATCTGTTGGGTCAGGGGTGTAGCTCAGTAGCATAGGTACCTGCCTGGCAAGCACAAGGTCCTGAGTTTGATTCCCAGTATAAAAAAAAGAACCAGAGGTTTCTTCTGACCAGCCACCTTCCCATTCAATGTCATGGGGCTTCTGGGAAAAAAAAGTGGGTGCTTTTGGGCCGGTGAGATAGCTCAGCAGTCTAAAGCACCTGCTTAGGCAAACTTAGGCAAGCCCAAGCTCCAGTCCCCAGCCTGCCATGCCAGCTCTACCCCCAAGGTACTTTTATTTCTGGAAAAGCCTGGAAGTCTATTATCTTATCTGGTCACTTGCTTTGTCCCAAGAGGTATGTGTGATAACAGTGCCTAGTTTTCAGAGGTTGCTCAGTGAACAGCTTTGTTGTTTTAGAAAATAAATAGCTCTGCGCACGTGGCAGCTCACACTTGTCCTACAGCTGCCCTGGGAGGCTGAGGCAAGAGGATTGCAAGTTGAAGTCCAGCGTGGGTGGCGTAGTGAGACCCTGTCTCAAAGTAAAACCTTGTTAAAAAGTTCTGGGGATGTAGCTCTGTGAACCCTGCTATGGGGGTAAGTAATGGAGGGAAAAGAAAACACAGCCTGGTCGTCTCCTGGGAACTAGATGTTCAGCGTGCCCAGGTTCAGCCATGACTCAGTGGCGCAAAGTGCCACTTTTCCTGTGCTTGTGCTGTCAACTGGGAGTTCGAGCCTTCTGGCTGGCATCCGCACATGCAGGTGCACCTCCTGTTCCATCTCCAGAGGTCCTCCCAGGGGCAAGTGACCATCAGGTCCGTCCCCATGCAGTGCCTCCTCCCTGCCGCTGCTTTGCTTACTTAGCTGTGTCCTAGTGTCAAGTCATGTCACCTAAAGGTCCACTTCAGTCTTGAGGTGGGGGTGGGGTATTTGGGTTATTTTGTTGTTACTTTTTTGTGTGTGTAGTGTTCTGGGCATTGAACCCAGGCACTTACTAAACTTTATCTTTTGACACACGGTCTCTAAGTCAGCATTTTTTGTAGGCTGAGCTCCAATTTGCTCTTCTTGACTTAGCCTCCTCGGTAGCTAGGACTGCAGGCATGTACCACCATGCCTGGAGATCATTTTTTCGGCTATTTGGCTTTTGGTTGAAAGTTAAAGCCTTCTGTTCTGTATATGAATGCATTCTCCTAATTTTTATTTTTTATTTTTTGTGGAACCAGGGATTGAACTCAAACCCTTGCGCTTGCCAGGGAAGCGCTTATTACACTGAGCCATCTCCCCAGCCCCCCTAATTTATTTTTTAATCCTTATTTTTAACCCAGTGGTATCAGAGTTCCAAGCCTTCTTCTGTGAAGAGAATTCCTGTTGGGCCACAGTGTTGAAAATCTTGGAGTCAGTGGGGAGCTTTCCAAAGTCCTGGAGCCTGGTTGGGTTTGCTGTGGGCACCATGGGTTGTTTTTGTTTGTTTTTTGAAACAGTGTCTCACTATGCAACTCAGGCTAGCCTTGAGCTCTCTTGGTAGGCTAGGCTGGTCTCAATCCTGCCTCAGCCTCCCAAGAAGGGCACCAGGGTTGGGGGAGTTGGGTGGAAGGATTGAGATAGGGTCTGTGTAGCTAAGGCTGTCCTTGAACTCTCGGGGATCCTCCCGCCTCACTTTCCCAAGTGCAGGGATAATAGCTGTGTGCTCCCATGCCCAGCTGGCACTGAAATTTTAACACTCCTCATGAGTGCTGTGTTATGCCCCTGTTCAGGATGCTAGCAGTGGTACTTCCCTCCTGAGCTCAAAAGTTGGTCTCTGTGCAAGCCTTGTAGATGCCCCAGCTCCTCCTGCACTGCCATTGTCAGGATCCACAGGTGTTGGATGAAGGGGATCAGGGAAAAGGGAGCAGACTTTAGAACTGATGATGTGTGGAGGCTGAGAAAGTTTCTGTGGTGTTTCAAGATCCTGCTGGGCCACAGTGTTGAAAATCTGCTTACTTTATAAGTCACTTTGTATTTTTATGCTGTGGTTCCTAGTAGGCCAGTCTCTTCCCTGGCAGGAGCTGGTGTGGGGGCTTGGCTAAGGGTTGTGAGCGCACTACCTGTGTCTTGGGTCTTGTTACCCATCTGTCTTTATCTTTTTGTCCTTCCATGTATCTATACAGGTTTATTGAGGGATGATTTGCATGCCATATGTCTTACTTTTGTTTCTGGGACAAATACCTGACACCCAAAATGAAGGAAGGAAAGGTTTTTTTAGCTCAGTCCATAGGCTGGCTTCAAGGCAGAGTGGAACATGGCATGGCACAGGGCAGCCATTCATAGTAGCAGCAAAGGGAGAAGCCGCTGTGGCTGCTAGCAAGCTTCTCTTCCCTCCTTACATTGCAATGCAGATTATACACCCAGGGCCAACCTGCAGTGCCAGTATTGGATCAAGAATCATATGGGCTGGGGAGATGACTCAGTAGAATAAGTGCTTTCAGAATCTTCCTTTGACCTGAGCACCTAAGCCCCCATACTCCACTGTGAGTGTTCTTGCACGTTCTCCCCACTGGGAGGGGGTCTCATTCCTGCCCAGGTCTCATGGGGCCTTTCTATTTCAGACCCTGGCTGGCTCCTGTGGGAAGTTTGCTCCCTTTGAGATTAAAGAGCACATGGTCCTGGCTCCTCGATGTCGTGCTGCTTTGGACCAGGACCTCTGTGATCGTTTAGACCAGCTCCTTCAGCAGCAGAATGGGGACTTCTCCTTCCTGAAAGATCTCAAAGGCCGCCAGCCACTCCGGTCTGGGCCCACTGGGATCTGCAGCTGGGACACGGACACTGTCAACAGGTTAGGTTGGAGTCATGCTCCGCCTGAGGGACCAAGGTGGCATAACAGGGCTGGGCTCCTGCTGCTGGCCAGTGGCACTTGTTCCCTCATCTCCTCCTGGGCCTTAGGCCTCCTCCACCCTGTCTGCTCTGAGCCCCCAAATTCTGTCTTCACTGTTCTGCAGAAGGGATACTGTTTCCTTCAGCATAGCATACCTTGCTCTTGCTGGGTTACATAGTCCATAGCAACATGGTTCTGGGCTGGCTTGACCCGTGTCGCTCATAAGCATGCTCCTTGGATTGTTCTGGAGATAGGCAGGGCAGTGATCATCCTGTTGAGTCACAGTGGCCTCCCAGGCTGCCCTGAGGTGCGCACCTGTGTGTACAGTTGGAATGTGAGTGCCGGGACCACCTCTGAGCACCATGTGGTTATTCAGGGATGTGGTGATTGTGGAGACCAGCAAGGGTGACCATGTGCCCGAAAGAAGGAAGTTTGGCCGCATGAAGCTCCTGCAGTTCTCTGAGAACCACCGGCCAGCGTACTGGGGGACGTGGAATAAGCGGACAGCAGTCATCCACCCTCGGCACCCCTGGGCACAGGACAAGGTAAACACCCATGCTGTGCCTGGCTTTCGGCGGGCTCTCACAAGGGCCTGGGCATGCAGATTCCACACTTGCTGGCATCTGTGCCCTGCCCTCGAAGCCCACAGCAGTAGTGATACCCTGTGTCTCCCTCCAGAACCTCCTTGACTATGAAGTGGACAGTGATGAAGAGTGGGAAGAAGAGGAGCCAGGGGAGTCTCTGTCCCATAGTGAAGGGGTAAGGGCGGCTGGAGCAGAGGCTTCCTCAGGGCCCCCAGCATCTGCAGCCACCTCTGCCTTCCAAGCCCCTGTGACCAGTGACTCCCAACCTCAGGGCTGTGGGACTTCCTCTGGGTATCTGCACATCAGCATTCTCATGTGCTGGGGCTGGAACCAGGGCCCCATGAGCCGTACCTCAACCTTGTTTGTGTTTTCTTAATGAAGTTTATATTCTGTTCCTGCATAGGACTAAGTCATTTTTCCGTCCTTTTAGGATGATGAGGAGGAGGTGGGGGAAGATGAGGATGAGGACGACGGCTTCCTTGTGCCCCATGGGTACCTCTCTGAGGATGAGGGTGTGACTGAGGTGAGGCAGGCTGGCTCAGAAGCTGAGCTGGCACCAGGTGCTGCGTACACTTGTGCCATCACTCGAGCAGTTGGAACAGGAGGCAGCAAGGTTCAGGTCAGCCTGGGCAATTTAGCAAGACTGTATCTTAGCCAGGTGTGGTAGCCACACCCGTGACCCCAGCACTGGGGAGGCTGAGGCAGGAGGATCTCTGAGCTAGCCTGGGCTACATAGTGACACCGTGTCTCCAAAAACCTTGCCTTAAAATAAAAATAAAGTGGGTGTGAACATAGTATAAAATACCTTAGGCTACTTCTTGGTGCCTCATGACCTGAACCAGTGGCTGTGGGTCCTGACCTGATTCTACCATACCTAGCTCCCCACTGGGGCATAGACAGTGTCCCTGAGCTGTAGGTCACTTGTGGGCATGGCTGATCCTGACCTCGTTTCTGTCCTGGTGTGACAGGATGTGTGTATGTAGGAGACTGCAGGTACAAGTGCAGGGCCTGGATGGGCAGCAGCTCTGGGCACAAGGCCTGTAGTGAGGTTGGAAGGACACACAACTGCCTAAAGTCCAACTTGAGGGGCGCTGTGTCTTTTGTCTCTGACCACTGAGACACAGTCCTGGGGTAGTGCATCTCACAGCTCCAGTCTGGAGCGGGCTTGGCCTGGTGTGTCTGTTGGGCAGGGGCCCTGCTAGGAAAGGCATGTGAGGTCGCATTGATTTGACCACAGAACAGGAAATTGAGAGTGGCAGAAAGAGGCTCAGTAGCGAGGTCACCAGAGTGTCTGTGATGCACCAGTCATTCCACCTGGCAGTGCTCCTGTTGTGTTCTTGTGGGACAGCAGCTGCCACTGAAGACAGCATTTTCAGCACTGCTAGACCAAATAGGAGTAGGTCCCCTAAATGACCTTTCTTTTTTCACCCACAAGGAGTGCACCGACCCAGAGAAGCACCGGGAGCGCCAGAAACTCAAGGCCAAGGAGTGGGACGAGTTCCTGGCCAAGGGGAAACGATTCCGAGTGCTCCAGCCTGTGCAGATCGGCTGTGTGTGGGCTGACGGTACAGGCTGCTCGGCCGCTGACCTCAAGGTGCTGCAGCAGTTTGCAGCCTGCATGCTGGAGCCAGCACCCTCTGAGGACGAGCTGGCGCCCAAGGCCTCCAAGCGGGACCAGCAGAGTGAGTGGGTGCAGGTGTGGGTCTTTCAGTGATGAGGATGGAACCTATGCGTCATGAATGCCAAGCACCTGTTTTACATAGGCACATCCCTCGTCTTCCCCCCCACCCCACCCCCGGAACTGGGGATTGAACTCAAACCTTTGTGCTTGCCAGGGAAGCACTTATTCTACTGACCTATCTCCCTGGCCCCTATTGACTGGTCATTTTAATCACTACTAGGACACAGCACAGAGTACCCCTGGGACACAGCTGTTCTCTCTCTCTCTCTTTTTTTTTTTTTTTTTTTTTTTTTAGAGAAGGGTCTATAGGGTGTTTTTTTTTTTTTGTCCTTTTTGAGACAGGGTCTCACTATGCAGTTCAGGCTGGCTTCAAACTCACTTTGTAGCTTAGGCTGGTCTCGAACTCACAACAATCCTGCCTCAGCTTCCCAAGGGCTGGGATTACAGGCATGCACCACCATGCCCGGCTTCTATAGTGTTTAAGGTCTCCCTACTACATAGAACTTGTAGTGATCTGCCTGTTTACAGCCTCCCAAGAACTGGGATTACAGGCACGTGCCAGTGTCTCAGCGTGCCCTGGGGGCAGGGCTGGCACTGCAGGCCCAGGGATTGAACCCTGGCCCCTGTACCTGCTTGCAGGTGCTTTAATCTGCTGAACTATTTGGTTTTGTTTTGTTTTTATGGCAGAACTGGGGATTGAACTCAGGCCCTTGTGCTTGCCAGGGAGGCACTTATTCCACTGAGCCATCTCCCTGGCCCCCCACAGCTGTTCTCATTGCCCTCTCGTTGACTTTTAAAAATAGAGTCAAGGATAGTGTCTAAAAATGGTAAGCAAGGGCCAGCAAGACAGTTTAGCAGATTAAGCGCCTGCTTAAGCAAGCACAGGGACCTGGGTATGAGCCCTGGCACCACGTGTCAAGGTGGCGACCAAGTCCAGGTGTGGCGCACGCCTATAATCGCAGTGCAAGAAGGCTTGAAAACAGGAGGATCGCCAGGGAGATAGCTCAGTAGAATAAGCGCCTGCTTGGCAAGCACAAAGTGCTTAGTTCAATCCCCTGGTACTGCCAGAAAAAGAAAACAGTGCGAGTCCAAGCTGTGTAATGAGACCCTACACAAAATATATTAAAAAAAAAAAAACTGAAAATAAAAATGGTCAGCAGGGAGTGATGTGGACCTGTGATCCCAGCCACTCAGGCTGAGGCAAGAGGATGGCAAGTTTGAGCTCATCTTGAGCCGCTTGGTAAGGCCTGACCTCAGAATAGAAAGGCCTGGAGGTGTAGCTCAGTCCAGTTTGTGGGTTCCATCCCCAGTACTGTGGAGACTGAGGGGAGGTGGCCTTTCAGAGGTTGGCTATGCCAACTCATCTGACCAGAGCTGGCCTCACCAGCCACAGGGTTATGTTGCTTCTGGAGCCCACATGAGATGTAGTACTGTTCAAGTCCACCCTTAGGAGGCCTCCCAGAAATCAGCTGTGGCTGAACCCTGTAGACAGTCGTGGCCCCCTGGGATCTACACCCCGTATCTCAGCACCCACCTACCTACCTACCCACCCCACCCCCATGTGCCCTGTCCCACCAGTCTTGGCCCAGCTGCTGCCCCTGCTGCATGGCAATGTGAATGGGAGCAAGGTGATCATCCGCGAGTTCCAGGAACACTGCCGCCGGGGCCTGCTGAGCATCGGGGAGGCCAGTACCCCCCCAAGCCCCACCACCCTGTGCCCACACACACCCACTGAGGACGCCGCCGTGCCCTCCAAGGCCGGGCTCAAGCGCATCATCTCCGAGAACTCGGTTTACGAGAAGCGGCCCAACTTCAGGATGTGCTGGTACGTCCACCCGCAGGTGCTGCGCAGCTTCAACCAGGAGCACTTGCCTGTGCCCTGCCAGTGGAACTATGTCACCATGGTGCCCTCAGCCCCCAGAGAGGACAGTGGCAGCATCCCTGCCACACCACCCAGCCAGGGGACCCCTGTGTCGCTCAAGAGGAAGTCGGCGGGCAGCATGTGCATCACACAGTTTATGAAGAAGCGGAGGCATGATGGGCAGGTAGGTGAGCCTGGGCCGAGGGGCCCCACAGGGCTGCTTCATTTTCTGGAGTAGCGCTAGGTGGGCAGGGACTGGATGGAAAGTAGAGTCGCCACAGCCTCCGCCCTTACCCAGTGTCTGACAACTGGACCTCACTCAGCACTTGCTTGTTGTCCCGGTCAGTTGACCTCAGGTTTTGCCTTAGCATTGATGCACAAGCACCTGAACTGTGTCACAGGGAGGATGCCCTGCCCGCTGAGCCTTGGTGTAGCTGGGCAGCGCTGTGGGCCGTATCAGTGCCATCCTGGTTGCCATGCCTGGCCCTGCTCCCCTGTGTGAAGCAGTGATATGGACCTCAGGCTGTGCGTGGGCAGGTCCCTGGCAGTGAGGTGCTTGAGCAACACAGCAGGGCTCAGGTGAATCAGAGAGGCCCTGTGTTCTTGCCTAAAGACCCCTTGGAAGTTCTCTGCTCAGGATCACAAGGTCCTTCCTGGGCTGGTGTGACATGGACAGCATCCTCTGTACCCATGCTCCCCCAGCCGAGTCTACTCTGGGCTGGCTTCTGACCACTGTCCTTGGTAGCTGCCAGCGTCTGGGGAGGTGAGTGGCACAGAGCCATAAGTGTGTGGCAGAGGCCATGCAGAAGGGCACAGAAGCTGGGGTGCCTGCTCTGCTCAGTGTGGTCCTGTCCTGCATCATGCCCTGCCAGGGAGCCGAGGCGGCTACCTGACTAGAAACAGTGCACACAGGGCTGTTTGTGTCAAAATTTTGTGTTGTCTGCACCTTTTTAAAATTCACACTCAGGACCAGCAAGATACCTCGGCAGACTTGCTGCTTAGGCAAGCACTGACCTGGCCTGGAGGCCAGGCATGATGGAGAATCCCATAATCCCAGTGCAGGAGGGGTTGAAAACAGGAGGATCATTACGAGTCTGGTGCATAGTGAGACCCTGTACCAAACCCAGACAGACATACAACGTTCAGAGCTCAAGAATCCAGTGTTCAGTCCTGTAGTGTTAATGACCTAGTAGGAGGGCCAGGGTGAGCCACTGCCACACAGGTTTGGTTCAAGAATGCCGCAGCTCCTCGGCCTTTGTTTCAGTGTTTCACATAGGCTGTATTTGCCATCCCTAGCCAAACAGCCTGTGACTGATGCAAGGAAGCAGACGTGAAGTGTGTGCCTGTTATCAGAGCTATGCAGGAGGCTGAGATAGGAGGTTAGCTGCAGTTTAGGGACAGCTTGGGTGTCTTAGTCACTCCCTGTTGCAGGGACTCAGTGCCCAGACACCCACGGTTTAAAGGAGAGGCTCATTTTGGCTTACATATCTTAGCTTTATTTGGCTCAGTCCAGTCAGCTAGCTGGCTTGCCGGACACATGCAGTCATGGGAGGGCTGCTATGGTGGTAAATTGCTTGCCACCTGGTGGCCAGAAAGCAGATAGAAGCTAGAAACCAGGAGATAGGCCCTCTAGAATCCAGTCACCTCCCATAAGCCCTCGCTCTGACACATGAGGCCATGGGGAGACAGATGTATTCCACTACTTTGGAGACAGCAAGGCCCATATCCAGAGCAAGAAAGGAAAGGGAAAGACCAGCTGGAGTTTCCATCTCCCTTCCCTCTGCCTCTAGCCTGGTGATGGTAGTGACTGGTGATGCCAAGGCTGCCTGGTGGCTATTAGCAGAGGGACTGTGTTGCCCAATCCCCGCGATGGCATGCATCAGGTCTGTGGCAGGGGACGAGGGACAGTGTTTTGGGTTAGGGCAAACCTTCATCTCCACTTTTGCCCCTGCCAGGCCACTCTGAGGATGTGGATCGGTTCCCTGCGTACAGGCCCCTGCAGCAGCAGGGCTGGAAGTACGCAGCCTGGGAACCTCAGTACACGGCTCTGACCCTCGGCTGATCAACTTTGTACAAAGGAACCTCGTGTAGACTTCAGGCTGGCAATAGCAGACTTAGGGGCTCTTATTTTACAAAGCTGGAGACTGAACCTGGAACGTCACACATGCTAGGCAAGCACTTGCCACTGTCCTTTCTGCCAAGGCAAAAAGCAGAAACCATGGCACAATCCTGGGATGCTCAGGCCTTGCTCATGAGAAGCCTCTGGATCTCTTTCTCCCGTTGCTATGGCAGTGTCCTTTGGGGATCACTGAGACAGTTGCGACCAAGCAAAGCAGCCCCAGCCACTGGGTGGTGGCACCAAAGATGCTGCTGCCCTGCTGAGAGCTCGGGGGGCATTTAGGTAGCAGCCCCTAGAGAGGGGTGCTGGGCGCCAAACCAGGGCCTTCATAGTGACTACATCTCCAGCCTTTTAAAATTTTTTTCATTTTGAAACAAGAAGTTGGCAAGTTGCCCAGAGGGGCTCAAACTTGGCGTCCTTCTGCCTCATCCACCCAGAGAGCTGAGATGACAGGTGTGCACCACCATACCTCTTTCAAGCCAAACCAGGAACCCTATTTTTTTTTTTTTTTTTAATCTTTATTGGTGAAGGGTCTCACCATGCAAGGTTCTTATTTGAACTCATAGTGATTCTCCTGTCTCAGCCTCCCCAGCACTGGAATTACAGGTGTGCACCACTAAGCCTAGTTTCGGTGGCTGGCTCAGAGCTGGCACACCATGCAGTATCAGGGATTGAACCTGGGTCCTTGTGCTTGCCAGTCAGGCGCTTACACCCCTGAGGTATCCCCCAGCCCAACTTTTTTTTTTGTAGACCTAGAGATTGAACTCAGGCCCTTGTGCTTGCCGGGGAAGCACTTATTCCACTGAGCCACCTTCCTAGCCCCACAATTTTTTAAATTCATAAGTAATTCACAAATTACTTCTGTGATGGGGTAGGTAATAACAGTAGTGGCTTTCAGAGATTGAACAGTACACTACTTAGGACACAGGCTTTTCTCTGGTCTTAGGTTCACTGATGTACCCTGGTTAGCTGCTCCAGTGTGAGGAGGGGCTCACACAATAGATGCTTCTGACTAGGGGGTTGCCCCCTCCTAAATGTTGACAGTCTCTGTCCCTTTCTGTCCAGATTGGAGTTGGGGACATGGATGGCTTCCAGGGGGACACAGAGGAGGAAGAGGAAGATGATGGTGATTGTATCATTATGGACATCCAAGGTATTAGGAATGAGAAGGGTTTCAAGGACCTGCGTGCTATTATGGTTCATTCTGCACATCACAGGTCACGTTAAAATAGGAAGGACTAGATGTGAGAGTGTTGACCTCTTATAGTATTCTGGGAGGCTGAGGCAGGAGAATTGCAGGTCTGAATCCAGCCTGGGGGACTTAGTGACTTAAGGAAACCTTGATTCAAAATAAAGTTTAAAAGGGCTGGAGATACAGTTCCATGCCATATCCCTGTGTTTTGTCCACAGTACTGCCAAAGAGAAAGATTTGGGTTATTTTCTGGGGAGGGAGACCTAGGCAGAGGGAAGCCTGAGGCCTTGCAGCCAGCATGGCTAAGCAAGAGCGAGTGAGGTGACAATCAGGGCAGCACAGCGGCAGGATGGACAGGGCAGAGAGCACACGGGTATAACAACCTCTCCCCTCCAGAGGCCCAGGAACCATGCGAAACCACATCTGGAGCCGAAGATACAGTGGGAATGGACGCCAGCGAGGGGCCACTGCCCACAAGTCCACTGGGCGCCTCCTGAGCAGCCAGCAGCACGCATGTGGAGCGATCCTGCCATGTACCCAATACTTGAACATACTGCCGACTCCTGTGTAAAGAGCACTTTGTCCCACTTCACAGGCCTCTTGGGGTCTGGAAAAGTTTATATGGATGCCTGATTAGTTCCTGACATTTGTAAAAATCTCCCTCCCAAAGCTGCATATTATCTGTCCTCTAATAAAGCATTATTTCAAGATGTGACCTGCACAGGCACCTGCTCAGGCCCTGAGATGTGCAGGTGCTGCTGGGTCAGATGCTTGCATGTAAATGAATTGAGTCGCCAGATGCCTGTGGTCCTTGCAGGCACTGGCCTGATGTGCAAGTGTATAAACTTGTTCTCTATCCCTGACCTTTGCCTGTCTCTTCTGTCCCATACACTGGATCTTTTGAGTATGTGTTGCCTGCAACCCAGCATGTGTGGAAGCTTGGTGCCTGAGGAAATGACTCTCCTCTGTACTAGGGGGTCTTCCCACTGAGCTGGCTGGAGGTGAGGCTCCTGTGCCCTGGGGGTGGCTGAGCTAGCTGTGTCCCTGAAGCCAGGCTCAGTGACATTCATGCTGGCCACTGGGGGATGGTTGGGAAGAGCAGACTGGAGACAGTCTGTGGGCTGTGGCAGCCCTGACAGCTGGCCTGCAGGGACCAAGTCTGGGCCCTTTCTATATGCATACCTGGAGCAGAGTCCTGTGGCCTCTGACCCCAAGGGAGGCTAGTGCTATGTGCAGAGCTCTTAGACTGGTCAGTGGAGCAGGCAGCTCTATCCTGGCCTCTCCTAGGCTGCCTTCCCCCATACCAAAATGGCTCGAGGTGGAGCCCCCAGAGTCTCCCACTGAGGAGCCAAACCCACCCCCAAGGGTGCCCTTAGGCCAGTGCAGTTGAGGAACTGACAGCCTAGAAGTGAATCCTAGGAACAGCTGGCAAAGGATGGGACAGCAGTGATGCTTTTGCCCTCCACACAATGGCCATGGCCAGACGGGGCCTCTAAGGTGCAGGGGCCTGGCTGGGATGGGGCCAGCATGAGGAACAGCATAGCCCTGGGTACCTGGTCACCATGGCTGGCTCCACATGCGAGGTGGCTTAAAATTTCATCTCACTTCTGTGATTGTCTGGGGAATATGCAGACCACACCAAAACCCCATGAAAAGATCAGGAGGGCTGAGGGTACCTGGTAGGGTGGTCTTGAGCAGCAGAAGGCTTGTGTATATTCTCTAAAAACTGACGGGCTGGGGAGATGGCTCAGTAGAATAAGGGCTTCCCTGGCAAGTGCAAGGGTCTGAGTTCAATCCCCAGGCTCCACAAAAAAAAAACAGAGGGTGGTAACTTCGTCCTCCGGGTTTTAGGACTGAAGTGTAGGCCATTTAAGAGGCAGTGCCTGCTGGGAGTTATACGCAGACTGCACCACTCCAAAGAGATAGGCATGGACAGGAAGCACCCATAGCCACATACCCCAGCCTCAGACCTCTCTGCCACCTGACAAAGACTACTAGCACTGAGCCCAAACTAACTGCTTTTTTACCCAGCCTTGAATATTAACAGTGACAAACCGGACCAAGAGAGCACAAAGGGACCCCTGTATTCAGGTGCGGCTGGCTCACGGGTGTAGGCAAGTCAGGGTCCTGCTGAAAACATCAAGCTTGAAAACCTGCCTTGGACCACATGGTAACCAAAGGAAGCTGTTTATTCAGGTTTATAAGTTAGAAGTTACAGATCTGTGTGTCAGGGCAGCACCTCTGCAGCTGCACCAGCTCCAGTGCTGGGTGGGAACTGTGTCCATGCAGCTCTGCCCTGGGGCTCATGGAACTTCCCCATGGTGACCCCAGGGACCAAGTCTCCACAAGCCTGGATCTACAGCCTCAGCCAGCCAGTGCCTCCCCTGCCTGGGCTCGCACCCAACTGGCACTTCCAGAGGTGGCTCACAGTCTGAGAGAGGGACAGGGACAAGGGAGTAGAAGATAGACCTGGGGAGAAGCCAACTCTGCCTTTATTTCAGGAGAGCTGCTCAATGGCCTCCAGAAGCTCAGGTTTCAGGATGGAAGACTCCAGCTCAGACCCCGCGGCCCTTATGTCTTCCAACACAGCTGCATCCCATGAGAAGGTCAGGAGGGCTGAGGGTACCTGGTGGGGTGGTCAGATTGTCACCTTATTCCCAAGGGACAGCACAGGAGGATACAGTGGGCTGTTCACACAGGTGGTCCTCCCCCAAAGGGGTGAATGGGCTCTACCAATAAACCCCTGCACATCTTTTTTTTTAATTTTATTTGGTACATGGTCTCACTATGCAGCTCGGACTCATAGTGATCCTGTCTTAGCCTCCCTTGCACTGGGATTGCAGATGTGTACTAACACATCCAGTGTTGGGCTCAGCCGCACCCAGAGGTGGGGCGGGTATGGAATGCAGTGCCGGGGATATAACTGTAGTCCCTACACTTGCCTAAGCAGGTGTCTAGTCCACTGAGCTACCTTGCTGGCCCAACCCCTGCATCTTAATTGTACTTGGTTCTGCTCCTCAAGAGAATCATCACTCCACGAGGGAATCAGCCACCATTACAGACTGGCTAGAGATCACACGGCAGGCCAAGGTGATGGTGGGATTCTTTTGGGAGGGTGGCGTCTGTACCAGGAATCAAATCCAGAGCCTATACACGGAGCCACAGAACTCGCCCTTTGTATTTTTCAAGGCAATCTTATTAAGCCTTGAAATTATTCCAATTCAAAATCCTCCTGCTGCAGCCTCCTGGAATGCTGAGATTACACAGGTAGGGACAGCCATGATGGCAGAATTCACACAAAGGAGCTAGGCCCAGGACCTCCTCCCCACTGCCAACCCAGAGGCCTCCTCTTTTCTCTCCTGGGCCAGCAACCCACCTCCCCAGGTCTGCTGCACAACCCACTGCAGCCCCTCACTCACTAGCCCACACTCATTCAGGGCCACGTTCTCATCTTCAGCCAACTTCTGTCCACCAGAGGCCAGCAGTTCAAAGGGCAGCCAATCGCTCAGCAAGGCGCCCCGCACGAACTCATACAGTGCTGATAGCCGCTCCCGGGCATAGAAGGTCCCTGCAGATCAGCACGGTCAGCCGTGGGGTGCAGGCAGGCAGAACCCCGCTGGCCCGCCCCACCCACCAGCTCACTCACTCACCCTGCAGCAGGCAGCCATCCGGCAGGCGCACGCGCAGCAATGTGTAGCTGTACTTGCGCAGCTCCCGGTGCTCTTCCTTCTCCCGCATTGCCTTAGTGCGCAGCATACTCAGCCGTTCCACTGCATCGGCCCTGTAAGTGTGGGCATGGGTGTCAGGCATCTGCAGGGCCCAGGACCCTGCCTGCTCACCAGACCACATGTGCCAGGCCTACCGGAGCCTCTGCTCCCGCTTGAGTTCCTCTGCTGTAAGATTGAAGAAGTCTCCAGGTAGGTCGAAGTGTGAAGCCAGTGGGGAGGGCTGGAAGACTCGGCGCTGGCGGTCCAATTGGGCCCGCACAGGCTCTGCGGCCAGCAGCTGCTCACGGTGCTGTGCCAGGTTCTGTGGCTGCGCCCGTGCAGCCTCACTGAGCACATAGAATTCCTCCTCTGCGCCCTCTTTGAGAACATGCATGGGGTCACTGCACCACCCTGGTTGCCCCCCACCTTCAGCTCAGGCTGCTGGTCCCCTCTGCTCACCCTGATCCAGAATGGGCAGTAGCATCTTCTGGAAACCAATGGCCTCAAAAAATTCCTGTGTCCCTTCCAGGCACCTGATGCGCTCCTGGGGGGTGAGACAGAGGTTATACAAGCCCCCTCCTCTGTCTGGGCCACACTATTCTGTGCACAGACTGAGAGCAAACATGCTGGGCCGTTTTCCTGTTTTTTTTTTTTCCTTTCTGACACAGGGCCTCACTGAATTGCCAAGGCTGGCCTCACACTCAGTTCTCCTGTCTCAGCCTCCAGAGTGCATGGATGAATGGTGTGGAACACTGCACCCAGCTCCAAACATGCTATTCTAAGGGAGCAGAGACTGCAGCCTGCATCAGTGCCTTGGAAGCAGTGCTGCCCTGGCCGGCCACCAGGGCCTGAGGAACAAGCAGGCCGCAGGGCTGAGCGCCCTATGCATGCTGTCCCGAAGAGGCGGGGGCTGCACCCCACCACACTCCAGGGAGCCCAGACTATGTCTACATGAAACCCTCCTCACTCAGTTGTGTTCTCAGAGAATTCAAAGTCAAAAGTCACATGGCTAGGGAGGAAGAGCCCCCACACGCCACCCCTCCAGAACCTGCACTCAGCCCCCAGTGTCTGGTCCCAGCCACATGCTCAGGACAAGGTGCAGCCCACCTGGAACACCTTGTTCTGCAACTTGATCCTCTGGTATTTCTCCTCCTCTGGGTGCAGGTGGATGTTGTCCAGGTACCTGGGGAGGGCAGTATGGGGCTTAGACCTGCTGGTCCCTTGGCTTCTGAACTTCCCCACTAGGTTAAAAGTCATCCTGCAGATGCCCCCAGGGAACAGATGTCCCCACCACAGTCCCCCATAGTCCCCACCCTAGAAGGCAGCAGCTGATCCCACCGGAGGGAAATGAATGGAGCGAGACAATAGCCATCACCTGGGCCGCTCACCAGACATTGTCCCCATCACAAGTCCCCTGAATGCCTTGCAAAAGGGAGCCACCCATTCCACAGAGCCTGTCTCACCAGCAAGTAAACTGAGGCACAACTGGCCCGACCCGTCCCCAGGGCTTGCTCACTTGGCGATGGTATCCACGCCTAGCTTCACCTTGTCCCGGTCTCTGTTGAACGTGTGGATCTTCATGATTGAGGCAGCCACAGGGTCGGTGGAGAAGTGCTGGGGGGGGGGGGGGAGTTGAGAGAATGCTCACACTGCTACCCAGGGACAGGAACAGTGACAGCAACAGTGCTGATGGTGCACTTGGGGCAGGACCGTGTTGACCTGTAGCCTGTGGGGACCCAGCCCTGCCTCCCTGCTGCTCTCTCTGGAGACCCATTGTGGGGGCCAAAACAGGAGAGGAGACAAAGCTGAAGGTGTGGGCTACCTAGCATGCACTGGCCTTGGTCTCCATCCCCAGCACAAGACAGGCAAGCTCGCCT
>PVKA01039894.1:0-19147 GCA_004027165.1 Ctenomys sociabilis
AAAAAAAAAAAAAAAAAAAAAAAAAGTGAAGCATAGGGTGCTGATGATACAAAACCTAAAACATAAACTCCCAAGCCTCAAAGAATTAAAAATTTAGTGAGGTCCCAGTATGGTGACCCTCTCCTGTTGTCCCCCTTGGTAGGCGGAGGCTGGAGGATTGCAGTGAGTTGGAGGCCTGCCTTGAGATACATAGTGAACTCAAGGCCAGCCTGAACTACACAGCAAGACCCTCTCTAAAAAAAGAAAAAAAGCTAGTGAAGATAAAAGCATATAAATGACCAAGAGTTATAATATGTTTGATGGGTGGTCTAAAAGAGGGATGAGGGGAGTGGGGGGGAAGAGTAGGTAGGTAATTTTTCTAATTTCTTTCAGTATTGGGATGGAACTCAGGAACTTGTGTCTTCTGGGCAATGGTTCTACTGAGCAACATCCCTCACACAAGGAATTAACTTTGGACAACAGTTTACTAATACACCAGTGTATGAAAGGCTTTACATATGTTATCTTATATGTATCTTCTCTTCCAGGCAACTCTTGAATCTCAATTTTAGGGAAAAGGAAACAAACTTTTACACAAGATTGATACCTTTTTGTATCACCTGAGACAAAACCCAAGGTGATGGCACTGAGCTAAATCCTCAGCCCTTTCAAAAAAAATTTTTTGGGGGGTGGAGGGGATACAAGGTCTCACTATGCAGCTCAGACTCAGACTGATCCTCCTATCTCAGCCTCCCAGCACTGGGATTACAGGCATGCGTCACCATGCCTGGTTTCAGAGCGGCAAATACACCCAGGGTTCCAGGGCCAGCACTGCATGAGGCACCGGAGATTGAACTTTACACTTGACGGGCAGGTGCTTATGCCTCCGAGCTATCTCCTCAGCCCCTTTCAAAACTTTTAAAAATTTTTTATTTTGAGACAGGGTCTCACTAAGTAGCTCAGATGAGACTTGACTTGTGGTCTTCCTGCTTCAGCCTCCCTCGGTCCTGGAATTACAAGGTCTTTGTGTGTCACGAGGTTTTTATCTTATTGTTAGGTCACACAGCAAGGAAGTGCGGAAGCTGAGACCTGACTGGATTTGAGGGTACATAAGTGGATACCCACCCATATCAGGAAAAGCCTTTGTTGAAGGAGACCTGGAGCTCACAAATAGACTACAATCATGGATGTTACAAGTAGAAAGGAAAAACTGTAAAAGATTCATAATTGAAGAAAACAATACTTAAAAGGCAGATCAAGGGGCATGGTATGCCTGGGTTAAGTGTGAAAAGAACAGTGGAGAAAATGAGATTAAGGAGACCAACCAATAAAGCACAGACCCGATCATATCTCTGCCTTATTTTCCCTCATTTGTCAAATGAAGTTAAACTGTGAAGTTAGCATTCAAACCCTCTGCGCTCCATCAGCCCCCATCGCGAGCTACGCTGTGACTTAGTGTTCTTCAGACTCCCTGCACTTAGTCACGTTTCTAATTTTACATTTTTTCCCTCCTATAACTACCTCTCTTCCTTTCGACTCCATCTCCACTAGGTAAATCGTATTCACCTTGCTCAAATGTTTTCTAGACCACGAAGTTCCCAGTCAGAAGCATTTATCTCTCGTTTGAATTCTTTGAGCACTTTACACTTGAGAATTACCACAAGCTGTCATGTTTATGAGGTCTGGGGATTTGAGTTTTTGTGGTGTGAGGTTTCGAATCCAGGGCCTCGTGCACCCTAGACAAGAGCTTTACCACTGAGCTACACTGCACCCCCAGTGTAGCTTCTCTATTTAATAACTGTGTAACTCTGGGCAAATGTCTGACTACTCTGAGCCTCAACTTCACGTTCTAAATAATGGATAATTTCCAACTTGTGAACCTCCCCTAAAATAAACTGTTAACCTATGAAGCAGTGAACAAATAGAGATACTAATGTGCACTGATGTTCCCGGAAGCTCAGTTGAGCTCTTGAAGACAAGTCTTACTTACACGTACCACCCGCAATACCTGGCCCCACGTGGTGGACTAGAGAGCGTTCTCGGGGTATCTGAATAGTGAATGCAAGAAGTGAGACTAATTTTGTCAGGTTAGGTAGCTCGGGCTCTTGCTGCTCCGAACAAGGCACGCACGTCGCTTCATCTGCTCGGAGGCAGCAGCAAGGGAAGAGTCCTATTAGAAATAGGTTAGATAGAAGAGGCCTGGAGGGGTTTCAGGCAAAGCTGGAAAAGGAGGTGCTCGAGCGTTGGGCTTGAGTGGGCGAGAGGGCAGGGACCTAGCGGAGTCAGTGGAGTTTGGGGCTGCACTGGTTTTTCAACTTGGCCTTAGCTGGAGAAGCAAACAACTGGAGTGATGGGATTTAGTGTGGCTGCAGAGGGGCTGAGAGTTTTTTGAGAAAAGGTAACTTGTCTTACCTGAGGCAGCAGCAAGCGTTTTCGTAACTTAGCAACTACTCTCGCGATAACTTACTTTTTCCACCCGACTCGTTTATTCCAAGACTCGCGATAATATGGAGCGAGAAGAACAGGGCTGTAGATTGAGTGTCTGCGCCTGCGCCTCCCTCATCCCTGCAGATCTTGTTGCCCTGTTTTTTCTGCTTTTTTCTTAAGTGTTGCAAGAGTTTGAGTTAAGTGCATGGTTAATTTATTTAAAGAAAACAAGCCTTTAGCTTGCGGATTGGAAAAGAAATTAAGTGGTGTGCACTGGGAGGTTGAAGTAGGTGGGTCGTTTGAGGTCAGGAGTTCCAGGCTGGCCAGGGCAACAATTTAGCAAGACCTTCCTTCCTCTCCTTAAAAACAAACAAAAATCGATCATTTCATTATTATCCTTTTATATCCCTCACCCAGCCCCCTGTTTTTGGTGACTGGGTCTCTGCTAACCTGGGCTCAAATTTGAGATCAGCCTCCGAGAATGCTGGGATTATAGACCATGGAAGCATTTCACTTGGGTATTGTGGTGCATACCTGTAATTCCAGCACTCAGAGATTGAGAGGCTGGAGGCTTGCTCTGAATTCAAGGCCACCCTGAACTACATAGCAAGACTCTGTCCCAAAACAAAAACAAACCACAAAAGGCATATAAAAGACTATTTTAAAAGTAAGCCTCACAGGCCAGGGAAATAGCTCGGGGCGGTCTAAGCACCTGCCTGGCAGTCTCAAGGACTCCGGGTCGATCCCCAGTACCGCATTCGTGTGAGGCCTGCACGAGTTGGCCACTAAAACCAAGCAAGGTGGCCAATGCCTGTAATTCCAGCGCTGGGCAGGCTGAGACAGGAGGATAACTATGAGTCCGAGAAGCTGCATAGTGAGACCCTGTACCAAAAAAATAAAGATAAAAACGTTAAAAAATACAATCAAAATTCAACCTTTAAAGGGTTGGAAAAGCACATGGTAACAATGATTCAAAACAATCCAAGTGCCCATCAACTGTGATATCACAAAATGGGGTACTGCACTTAAAATTTATGAATTGCAGCCACACAATGACAGATGAATCTCAGTAATATTTAAAATGTTGGAGTATGAAACAAATTAGAAAGGATTTCCACTGGTCAAATTAGAGATGATTTTAGCAGCAAAACAATAATAATGTACTAAAGTCCAAGGAATAAAATAAAAATATTCAAGCTCACATTGTATGAATAAACAGAATGCCAACCAGGGAATTACCATTTAGCAACACCATAGCAGAGGCTGATGCAGGCTGGAGTGAAATAGTTACTAAGGCTGGTGTGTGCAGGTTTGACAAGACATAGGATATCAGCAAACTTCTGTAATACTCCCCCATGGAATTTGTACCAAGAATAAGGACTGAACTTAAGACCTTGTGCTTGCCAGACAAGCACTTATGTCACTGAGCCAATTCGCTGGCCCAGAAAGATATTTCTTAATGGTGGGTGGGAACACCTGGTACAGCCATTCCTTGAACAACTGCTCTGTAATCCAAGCTTTTTCATTGGCCTCCAAATCAGAGGCAGTCTGCCCTTGTCCACATTCTGTGCTTTGCGTGCACATGCTTGATGGGTCTGGGAATGGTGCACTAGTAGTGCCTTAATCTTCAGATTGGCGCTTGCGATGGCATACAGCAAAAACGTCAGTCTTTCGTGGGCCTGTGCCCTGGCAGTGTCTTTCCCTCCTGCTTCAAACAGACTGTTCAGCATCTTCTTTCAGAAGCATCCTGTTTCATTGTAGTTGAACATTTTTTGAGCAAATGTATTCTTCTGCCTTCACGAGTTCCATAAATTCCTTCTTGTAGATTTCTGCAGCAGCCTTGTTAGAACTGAAAGTCTCCCCGTATCTGATCACACTGTGGATGGCTCTTCTCGTGGAGTTTATCAGACCTCCCTCTACTGGCCTTAATTCCTCCCTGTTGCATTTGAACAGGGATTTTCTTGCAATAAATTACTGTGCAACTTCTTGGCTTTTACACAAATCATAGCTTCACTAATGCTATCACCTGCCAGCTATTTCTCATTCAGCCACACTAACAAGTTTTTTCTACCTCTTTCAGCACTTGTGACCTCTGCTTAGTTAACATTGTTACTCTCTTTGCTATAGCAGCTCCTCTGATGGCATCCTTATTCTTCAAAATAATCAAAATCGTTTACTTCAACATGTTTACTGAGACCAGATCAACCACACAAATGCCACATTTGTACTTTTCTATAATTTTCTTCTTCAGCTCAGTGGTTTTCTTCAAAACCCTCTTCTTACTCTTCTTGCCCTGCACGTTCTTGTTACTTTCATTATCCTTTTTCACTATTTTCTGGTTTTACTAAGGCAGGGTCTGCTATGTAGTGTAGACTGGCCTTGAACTTATGGTACTACTAATTACAGGCATGTGCCATTACCCCTGGCCGTTGCTTTGCATATTCTTGTCACTTACATCACAGTTCTGCAAATTATGGTTACTTTCATTACTGCTCTGCACTTTCTTTTTATGATTGCTCTGTATTTTTTTTGGAACCATGCTGGACAGTACTGCATATGTGAAAAAGTACACACACAAAACTTTAAATTTCAGACAACTAGAATTTCAACTAGGGAAAGCCACGACCACATGTCAGAGTGGAGTTGGTCACAGCTGTGTCTGTCACTTGCCTCAGAGTTCAGGAACAGAAGCAAAATTTTGCCAAATCCGATTTGCAAACCAATTTATTACTGTACTCCACTGGACACTAGAGACCATGCCTGTTTCATTCCAGCTAAGAATCTGTCTACATTTTGTTCATGGTGGTTATGAGGCTGAATTTACACTTGGTCTTAGCCAAAAGATCAAGAAGCAATATGTGACTTTTTTTAAAGGTAGTGTACTCTAAAGTGGTAGGAATTTTAAGTCAGCCCAGTGTTCAGGGTGTGGTACAAGTACTGCTGACCTTTTTTAGTTAGATCTACAAAGAATCATGAGCAAAAAGCAGAGATAAATACAGTGGTACTTAGTTTGCAAATGCTTTTGTTTGAAAAAAAATGTGGTTCACAAACATAAGCATTTGGTAAAATTAGTTTGGAAACTGTCTCAGGTGAAAACATGACTGCAGTTATCTTTTCCACACAAACACAAATGTGCACAGGGTCTCACTGCAGATTGGATTCAGTGATCCTCCTGTTTTCATCCTCCCAAATGCTAGGATTACAAGCATATGCCAGCATGTGAGGAGTGGAGGCGGGGGCAGGGCCAGCACCAGCAGGGGGGTTGGGAGGACTTGAACCCTGGTCACTGTGCAGGGGCATTAGTCTGCTGAGCTATCTGGCAGACCCTGATTCTTTGCATTCCTGTTCCTCCCTTTTGGAATGAAAATGTTTGTCCTGTCATTACAAGTTAGAAGTATTAAAGTTTCCCTTTGATGTTTACAAGGACTCACAGAATTTCCTTTGAATTATATCCTTGCTTGGGATTTTCAGCAAGGACAGAACTGAGAAGAATTTGGGTACTCAGGTGGATATGAGCTTTTTTGGGGCAACAGACAGAATACTGTGGTATGTATCTAAACTATATCTCAAAAATCTCATGTATTCAGAAAAAGCAGCCTGGTTAGGAGTGTCACTGGGGCTGTGATATGGAAGTGTTTCTTGTGCCATGCTCTTCTCTTCCTTTCCTGTTTGCCACAGAGTGAGCAGCTGTCCTTTGCTGCCTTCAGCCCTTTTCAAATTTTTGAGACAGGATCTTGCTAAATCACTAAGTTGCCCAAGCTAAGTTCAAACTTGTGACCCTTCTGCCTCACCCTCATACAATGTTGGGCTTAACAGACATGTGTCAGACTGTCCCGCTCTAGCCTCGTTTTTTTAAGTTTTATTTTTAAACAGGATCTCACTAAATCACTAGGTTGCCAGGCTAGGGACAAACTTAAGGGTCTTTGCCTCAATCTCTCAAAGTGCTGGGATTACAGGGGTGTGCTAGCACAATGACAGCACTACATTATATTCGTTTTTAAGTAAGCTAGACCAGGATCACTTTGTAAAAGTATAATTTTGTTCTCTTTTTGACTAGACAGAGGTGATGAGCAATCTTATAACATAACTGTTCATAATTATACAGAATTCAATCACTGTAATTTTTATTCAATTTGAAATCTTGATTAGAACCAAAGCAGTGAGAATAAAGCAATACAAATATTACAAAATTACATCATTGAATATGGCTTTACATTGATTGTACATACAGGAAAAGATAACATTAGAATTAAGGCAATAATGATATGTGCAAATCAAGCACATTAACCCTGACAGTCCTTAAGATATGATGGTTAGGTATGGCTGATACTGCTGCATGCAGGTCAGTCTGCTTTAAAGGACTTCATCTACTTAAAAAATTCCCTTCTACTGGCCCACAATGGCGAGAAGAAGCCTTCGATAATCTCCACTTGTATCACTTGCAATCATTGTGCCCAATGTCTTCTGATACATCTGCGTAAACATCTGTTTTATTTGTACAAGGTCAATCTGTGTAAGAAATATTTAAAAAAAAAGTATCAAGATAAAATGTTATTATAATTATTTTAAAAATAAGATATAATAATCAAAATAGGGAAGTGGAGGAGAAGTATCAAGTGACCAATATTTTTATAGATGACATTCATAGCATTACAAGCAGTACTCAGTCTGACTTGCTGCTCCCTAAAATACTGGATAATGGTACTAGTTTTATCTATTATTAATAATAACAATAATTTTTATCTATTATTCTAAAACAGTAGTCACTGAAAAAAATACAGTGGCCAGGTGTGGTGGCACATGCCTGTCATCTCAGCGATCAGGAAGATCACCTTGAGTTTGAGGCCAGCCTGAATATAGGGACAGCCTGTCTCAAATAAAAGCAAAACAAAAACCCTAAACATAAGATGGCTGTGATAGCACATGCCATTTGGTAACATGATGGCTATCATCAAAAACACTGAGCAGACCATGCTGGTCCCACCCCTGAGCACACAAGTCGGCCACGGAGTCCAGGTGTGTGGTACATGCCTGTGAACCCAGCACTGGGGAGGCTGAAAACACAAGGATCACAAGTCTGAGCTGTTCAGTGAAACCCTGTATCAGATACATAAACGAAAACAAAACCACTGAGCAGACTTAAGTACTAGCAAGGATGCTGAGAAATGAGAACACTTATACATTGCTACTGGAAATGAAAGCTACAATGGAAAACAGTAAGAGGATTCCTTAAAAAAAAAAGTACAAAAAATAGACCTTATTATCATTTACTTCTTGATTTTAAAAAAGTGGAAATGGGGCCGGGGAAATGGCTCAGTGGAATAAACACATCCCTGGCAAGCACAAGGGCCTGAGTTCAATCCCTGGTTCCACAAAAAAAAAGTGGAACCAGGAACAGAATTCCATGTAACCATACCCACAGCAACATTATTCACAATAACCAAAGGATGGAAGCAGCCCTGCTGTGCCCAGAGATAAATGAACTAACAGATGATATAGATATTATTCAGCCTTAAAAAGGAAGATACACATGCCTGTAACTCAAGTACTTTGGGAGACTGAGGCAGTAGTATCATAAATTCAAGCCCAGCATGGGTACCTTGTTGCAAAAAGTGAAAGAAAAAAAACTGGGAATATAGCTTAGTGTACGTGTCCTTGGTTCAGTCCCCAGTACTGCAAATCAATCAATCTGTTTAGACTCACTTTCCCAGCCCAATTTTATAGACTAGAATCCTTCATGGACCTTCTCAAGTAAGAAAATCCCTTGGAGGGCCAGGGAGATGGCTCAATAAGCGCTTCCCTGGCAAGAGCAAGGGCCTGAGTTCAATCCCTGGTTCCGCAAAAAAAAAAGAAAAAAAGAAATCCCTTGGTGTTGTCTTCCTAGGGGCACAGAGCCACTGCAGGCCTCTCCCATAGCATGGAGAAAGGGAACACTCTACCTTATTCCACTTCTCTTCAACAGTGATAAAGAGGGGCCCTTCCTTGTGTCACAACCAAGATACTTTTAAGAACTTCCCTGGCAAGCACAAGGGTCTGGGTTCAATCACCAGTTCCACCAAAAAAAAAAATTAAGACCGGACAAAAAGAGAAAGTGCTGCCTGGGCTCACCTCACTTCGAGAAACCACAATTCTGACAAGGGAGGAGTCATCTGTGCCGGCACCTTTCATAGAATGGTAGAGCCGCTCAGCAAAGAAGGCAGGTCGATTCAGGGCACACTGCACTGCAAGTTGGAGATGCTTCAGACCAGAGGCAGAATAGACAGACAAGCCCATCCCTCCAGCTTTTTTAAAAATCACATCAAGCCTCTCTTTTTTCTATAAGAATCATCTTGGAAATCCCAGATGAGTTAAGGGACGTTCCCCAACCTACTTATTTTTCTCAGCATCTTTCTTTCTAGATGCATCAGATGGACAATCTTCAATTCTAGAAAATAAATCCTATTTTCTCTATAGATGTCCTGATTTAAGATTTTTTATATATTCTCCCCTTATATTGTGAAAATCTGTAGCAAATATGTCCCAGTAATACTCTACTAAAATGACAATAATAAAATCTTGAATTCTACAGTCAGGTATCACCTGGCCTAAAGACATGATAACTTAGAAGACAAATCATAGATTTGATCAAAATTTCCAAATGAAGTTTTAACATCTCTTTGAAATTTATTTAACAAAATATCTTCCTATAGAAGGTAGAGTCGTACTAGCCATGCATTATTGATTACAATTACTACAGTAAAATCTGTAACTACAATGCTAATAACAATGTATCAGTACACTAATATTCTCCTGAGTCCCATTAGTTTACACAGGAACAAAATTTCCATTCCATGAGGCATCTGAGGGCTAGAGCATCAGAATTTGCAGAGGGAAAGCATCTCATCTATCTGCGTGGTTGACAGGTACATTCAAAATTGTATGCTGTGGTGCTCTCAGTAGTTCTTAGGACTTGTCCATACATCTTAAAGGAAGCACCATAATCCAGAGATCTTTTGCACAGTCATCAGGAAAGGCCTGAAGATGAAGGCCAAATAATTCCCAACAGCCCTACTGCTCGACCTCAGGAGATAACACATAAAAACCAGAAGATTAAATCATCTTTGCCTAAGCAAATTCCAGAGACACTATATAGAATATAATCATATAATGAGAACAACTATGCAAAGTCCCTAATCACTTAAAAAAGAAAACCACACACACACAAAACATAAAAGTCTCTTACAGATGGTCTTCAAACCACTTTCAATATAGCCGGAAAACTCACGACTGACGCTGCTTAACAAATCTCGATTAGCCATCTGCAAAAAAAAAAAAAAAAAAATCATAGGGTTAAATATTTTCACATCTTAAAATAGACATCAGATCTTCAGAAGAGAAGCTTGTACCCTGGAATAAGCCTCTATGGTAGCCTTAAGCTGAGGAAAGCTTCTTGTGGCCAGGATCATATTAAAGGAAGACTCGTCTGTCCCAAGTCTCCCCTCTCCAGCCTGATAAAGGCGCTGTGCATCTTCCTGAGCCATCTGGTGGTTCACGCTTGGGTTCTCATCACGATTTCCCTGGAAGAAAAGAAGGCAGGAACTAGAAGAAGTTCGATCAAGTGCTACCCCTAGCTATTTACTTGAAGATGCAAAGATATAATTTATAACTCTCTATGGGCTAGAATTTGAGGTCAATAAGCACTGTATTGAGTTCCACTTATATTCACTCATGTAACCAGACACAGAGTACTTGCTTGATGCCAGGCACCATGCCTGATGCAGGGACACAAGGGACAGCTTTCAGTTTAGAAAGGCAAAGTGTAATATGGTTTCACAAACTTCCTTTCTTTCATCCAAATACAGTATCATGAGACAAAAAGACCTGACCTGGACATGGTGTTACATCCCTATAATCTCTGCACTCAGGAAGTTAAGGTAGGAGTATAGCAATGCATTTTAGGCCATCCTAAACTACACAGTGAAACACTGTCTCAAAAAAAAAAGTGTAAGTGGATAGATAGGTCCTTTCATATACCCAGATGGGCTCACAAATAGACTAACTTCTATAGAGGTCTACTTGGGGGAAAAGAAGACCCACAAGCTTTTGAAGATGAGCTTTTGAAGACAGCTCTTCTGAGGAAAAACAGGGGACGACTCCTTGAAGGTGGAAAACTGCCTCTGAGAGCACTTGGCCAAAGAAACATGGAGAAGCATAATCTACATGAGTAACTGAACGCACAGATGCTAAGACAACCTCAGAAATCCTTCCCAGATTACTGCCTATGGAATCAAACACAACAATCCCATTTTCCTAGGAAGCTACTTCACTGTTCATACTCTGGAAAAAGTAAAGCCAGTTTCAGTTTAAATTTACAATTCTATCCACATGTCTGGCACAGAACCTCAGGTTGGTTTTGACTGGTTGTTTTTCTTCAATTACAGATATATAAAACCTTAAAGAGATCAATTTGTTTGTTTGTTTGAGACAAGGTCTATGTAGCTCAGGCTGGCTAACTCTGAGGCAATCCTTCTGCCTCAGCCTCTTGAGTGCTGGGATTACAAACTGTGACAGTATGCCCAATTCAAGAGGTGTTCTCGTTCTCTCTCCCTCTCTCTATATCCCTGGCCCAAGAAGAGGACAGTATATTTTTCTTTAAAAAAAAAAAAAAAAAAAGTATTTTAGTAGAAGGACTACAGGGTCTCACTACACTGATAGGACTCACAGTGATCCTCCTGTTTTCAGCCTTCCAAGCACTAGGATTGGAGACTGGGCTAGGTGCGTGCTACCACGCCAAGTCTCAGTCTTCATCTCAGTGTGCCCCAGGAGCTGGGCCTGCATGGCATGCTGGAGACTGAACCCCAGTCCCTGTGCCTGTCTAAGCAGGGGCTTTAGTCTCCTGAGCTATATGGCCGGTCTGAGGTTAATTTCTGATTCCATACAAAAGCCAGATGAGCACAGATAAATCCCAGTACTTACTACAAAGAAATCTGTAACCTGAGTTCTATAGTGTCTCACTTATGGCAATATTCTAAGGTGGCTAAATATTGGAAGGAATTAACAATGCTCACTAGCATAAAACATGTTCCCTCCACTAACACAAACATTCATACTGCACTCACCTGGCACATGGATACCAGTAAACGTTCAAAATGTCCTGATGTATCTGACCGAATATCTTTCTCAAGGTCTCGGCCAAATTCTGACTGATAACATCTGACAACTTCTCGGATTTCTTGATTTGTTCTTGTGCACAAAATCTCAATCAATACACGTTCCTGAGTTCCTGCACCCTATATGAAGAAAGGGAAATTAATACAAAAGGAAAACAAAGATAACTCAAAGTAACTCAACCTTAATATTCCATCAATATTTGTCTTTTAGACCTGAAAAGCTCTGTATTTCAAATATGAAATAATACATTGTTTCAAACCTTCACTGCACATTCAGAACAACCATAATTTGTACGTTTTACAAATGAAATAGCACATAATATGCATAATAAATGACACAGTACCTGCATTGCATTCCGTAAGCTCCAGGCATCATAGTATGTAGGAGGCATGAAAAGGGCAAGGATAAGTTCTTCCATATTTCCACTCAATTCTGACTTGAGATCTTTGATTAAATCCTGTTTAATTACAAATGCAAGCTAAGTATACAGGTTCTCCAAATTTTGTCCTTTAAACCTTTTATGGAAAAAAGAAATGGAGTTGCTCTATAAAAGCTCAATTTCAAATCTGAGTGTGAAATACTAAATAACAGCAAATTAAAGTTCATTAATTCAAGTAGATATAACTTCATTCTATCTATAAATCTCTCTTTCAATAAAACAATTCTTGCTGCAGTTCTACTGTAAGATTACACAACAAGAGAAACATTAAGAAATTCAAATTAACAAAGTGACAGTCACTTAGTACAATAAACCATTCTTGGTTCTTTGAGGAATTAGAAACAAAAGCCAGCATCATCTTCTAACTTGGAAAGAGAAACATAAATAATATCAGTAACCTTTATTCCACCACCACAGAACTCACACAGAAATCAGTAACAGAAAAGTTGAAATAAGAAAAGTTAGAGTGAGCTACAGAGCTCAGACAAAAAAAATTTAGACATCTTTTTCTTAGAGACCAGATCTCACTGTGGGGCCCAGACCGTCCTGAAACTCACAGCAATGCTCCTGCTTCAGCCTCCCAGCGCTGGGATTATAGGCCTGCACCACCACACCCTGCTAATCCAGATTTTTTTTTTTTTTTTGTATTTACTACAGGGTCTCCATTATGTAGATCAGACTTGTAGTGATCCGCCTGTGTTCAGCCTCCCAAGAGCTGGGATTACAGGTACGTGCCACCATGCCCAGTCTCAATGGTCACCTCAGTGCACCCCAGGGGCAAGGCTAGCACTGCACACCAGGGATCGAACCCAGCCCCCACATCTGCTTAAGCAGATGCTTTAACCTGCTGAGCTATTTGGTTGGCCCCATATTTTGAAAATATGTAAAAGCAAAGAGAAAGAATGGGATTTAAGGCAAGAGGATTAAACACAAACAAGGAACCTCTATTCACAACCCTATTATCTATGAAGTGTGTTTAAAAAAAAAATATTAATGCCCAGGCCTTTAGTTAAAAAACTAAGACTGGGAAATTTTTAAATTTTCAAGGAGCCAGGCGTGAGGGCACATGCCTGTAATCCCAGCACTTGGGAGGCTGAGGCAGGAGGACTGTTGTGAGTTTGGGTCCAGCCTGGGCTACAAAGTTAAAAAAAAAAAAAAAGTTTTTGAAGGAGATTATACTCGACTAAATTTGAGAATCACTAGGTACAGGAGTAGGCATGAATAAAACTTGCTCACTGCAACAATAAGAACTTTGTTAAAGCGGAAGATTTTCCTACAAAGTAGTAAAACAAAAGTTGTACCTAAACCTTCAATTATTTTCTAGGAGAAGCCATTAGAATCTCTTATGCAAGAGAAGGGTACAAATACAGCAACAATATGTCTGACAGACTATAAAGACAAGATTGTTTTGGGTTTTGTTTTTTAATCCTGGGAACTGAACCCAAGGCTGTTCTACCACTGAGTCTAAGTTGTATAGATTAATCTTGGACTTGCAATCCTGCCTCAGTTTCCCTTGCTTAGATGAGAACCATTAGAGTACTGTAATATTTGTTATGTATTTAGTACAGGGCCTACAGAGTCTCACTACATACTGGACTCAGTGAGTGATTCTCCTGTTTTTGGCCTCTCACGCACTGGGAATACAGGTGTGTGCCACCACACCCCGTCTTAATCCTGTCTCAGTGCACCCGTGGCACAGCATACTGTAATATTCAGGTAAGAAAGGCTTAACTGGTGGCACATGCCTATAATCCCAGCATACTCAAGAGGTTGAGACAGGAGGACTGCTGCAAGTTTGAGACCAGCCCGGGCCAGACCAAACTGCATAGTGAGACCCTGTCTCAAAAAAAGAAATGAAAAGAAAGGCTTGAGTATAAGTGGTGGCAATGGAGATTTTTTTTTGCAGTACCAGGGATCGAACTCAGGACCTTGTGCACTTGGCAGGCACGCACTTATGCCACTGAGCTATCTCCTTGGCCCCTAGGCAATGGAAATGGAAAGATACTAAATAGAGGATCTATTTTAAAGAGCCATTATACAGAATAAATCAACCATTTTACAGTCTGGGCATACAACAGGCACTGAATAACATTCAGTGACAATGATAAAGAAGTCAAAATGAAGACATTACAGTCGTAGGGGCTGGGGAAATGGCTCAGTGGAATAAGCACTTCCCTGGCAAGCACAAGGGCCTGAGTTCAATCGCCAGTTCTGCAATAAAAAAAAAAAAAAAAAAGACATTACAGTCTTTGCCTGATAGCTCTGTTGTTTAAAGCTTGGCTTGGGTAAATGCAGGCAGGCACGTAAGACTGTGGTTCGATTCCCAGTTCCAGAAGCTGAGCCAGACCTGCCCTTAAGGAAGTAGCCAAGAAAAAACAAAAAACAAAAGTCCTCAAATTTTGGGGGTGAGGAGACAGCTCAGTAGAATAAGCGCTTGCCTGGCAGGCACAAGGGCCTGAATTCAATCCCTGGTTCTGAAAAGAAAAAAAGAATCAAGACATCAAAACAGGATAGGAAAGTCATATTAAAGCAGGAAGTCCAGGGGATAAGTAAGGAAAGTAAGTCACAAGTTGTTTTTATTCTATAAAAAGAATCTGAAAAATTTAAGACAGTAAAGTACAGTCTAGATATGAATAACAAATATTTATAACACGGAAAATACTTTTGTAAGAGAAATAAATGATACTAGACCTTAACAAAAGTTAGGGCTTTGCTATATAACTTTTTTTTTGGGGGGGTACCAGGAATCCAACTCAGCACCTCCTGCTTTGCCAGGCGGGTGCTGTCCCACTGAGCTAAATCCCAACCCTGTATCATCAGTCTTAATACAGGCATAGTAGAAGAGGCAAAGTAGGACCAACCCATGGAGCATTAGCACATTCTTGGAAAAGTAAGCCAGACACAAAATTTTTTCAAGATTCTTATCTAAATGGCAAGATAATTCTGTTCAGTTTTTTCTTTATAATGACAATTTTTAGCCATAACTCTTGCTAGATTTAGTCACTGGTCATTCCATATAAACTACTTAGGGCTGGCTGAATAGCTTAGAGGACTAAGCACCTGCTTTGGCAAGCACAGGAACCAGGGGTTCAACCCCCAGTCCCACCTCTTGGGTGTGATAAGCACCAAACAAGTCTGGGTATTGTGGCACACACCCTAATCCCAGTGCTGGGGAAGCTACAAACTGGAGGATTACTACTAGTCCAAGATGTGGAGTGAGACCCTGTACCAAATACATGAAATGAGAAAAAAATAAAATACAATAAACTACTTATAGGCCAGGCATGGTAGTATACATATGTAATCCCAGCACTTAAGAGGCTGTGGCAGGAGGAGGGCAGCCAGGGCTACAAAGTGAGTTCAAGGTCAGTCTGAATTATATAGTGAGCCTTGTCTCCAAAAAAAATAAAGACAGTACTACTTGGTATTAGAAGCTCAAAGATATTACATGGTTTGTCCTAGGTGAGATCAGTTTGGGTGGGGGGGAGGGGAGAGATCAGTGGCAACAGAGATTTTACAAAGTCCTGTGGGACTACAGTGGATGGGACAGCTCAACTCTTCTCAGAGCAATCACAGTAGTTGTTTTTTAAGGCCAAATCTTAAAGGTGTTTCCCATGTAGAAAGAGAAAGGTGTAATGGGGCAGGAGCACAGCATGTACAAAACAAAGGCGTGACCAGCAAATAGTTCATGTAACTGTAATACAGAATGGCTTCAAGGGGATCAACAGGAACGGAAGATGGTGCTGAGGACCCAGAATCAGGGCATCTCCGCTGGAAGTCTTGGAATGAAAACCATGCTCCTGCTCCTGCTCCTGTGTTGTAAGCTACTTTGTATCTCACACAAGACATGGAATCAAGGTGACTCAGATTTAGGGCTACTCTAAAATAAAAAAGAGTTTAAAGATAAACAGAGAAAAGACTTTAGGTCTGTAAAGTCTAGTTGCTCCTTCTTTGTACCAGACAGACATATGAACAAAAACGTAGTTTCTTATTTACCCTGAATGCAGAGCCTACAGACCTCTGCTGCTTACTCCAGAAAAAGAAAAAAAAAACATCATACCTTGCCATACATGGTCTTAAAAGCTGTCTTAATTTTTTGCCTCTGATCATTTGAACGGTTGGCCACAACATCCACAATTGCCTGCTCATCCGTCCCTGGAAGAACCACAAATGTTTAAGTAAAGACAAGTCTACTGGATGGTTCTGAGGTCACCTGTGTAGATGCCTACAAGGCACCAGATCATACCAAGGCACTATACACAGACTTGGTTGATACATGACTTGGTTCATGACTGGTTATTTCTGCTTTAGAAACAATCACTTTAACTTACTAGAAACAATCCATTTTTCTTACCAAATCCCTTCATGGCTTTGCGGAGGATTTCTGCATCTCTCATAGGATCAAAGTTAGCAGCTGGCCGGATTGTCCCCTGAGTGCTCTGTGGACAAAAGACATAAAATTCAAGTCAAGATCCTCTGCTAACAAATAAGGCACCTTAGACTTCACCAGATATCATTCATAGGCAAGAAGGCCAACATTTGGCTTTATGCAAGCATTTGAGCACTATTACCAGTGCTCACTCAATCTGGAACAGACAGGAAGACCTATCCTATTTCTGGACAGATTTTTCTCCTGCTAACAGTCAAGACACTCAACTTCCAGAAAACAAGGAGGTCAAACTTGTGAAATTAGTTATGATCTTCTGATGCATTGGCATCTTTTTTGGTAGAAGATGAGAGAAAGAAGCGAATGATCTACCCTTCAGGGGATCAACAGTGTGAGATGAATGGCAATATTTTTGTCTTGCAGACAGAAAAAAATGACCACTGAAGTACACACAGTACCTAATGAGCTTCAAACCAGCAATATAATTTTGTCAACAGCTTATCACTTCCTACTTGGACTCCAACTGTTAGACATGAATATTTCATAATGAGAAAAACACAAAATGAAGTAATGATTAGAGATTCTAGGGAATAACAATATTCTTCATCTATTTTATAAAGAATAAGCCAGAAAGCAAAACAGACTATTTTTAAAATAACAATCTATGTAAAAATTAAAAATTCACCATTCAGCAAATACCACAGTAGTCACTCTTACAGGCAAGAATTATCAACAGGTGTTAAAAATAGTGGCAAAAGTCTGATGAGAACCAAAACAATCTGTAACATTGTAACAGGTAACTTGACAGGTACCATCTTAAATAAGTAATTAAAATTAATTATCCCAGTAACAGAATAAACCCAACAATAAGTGCCTCTAGGGAAACAATTCTGTGGTATTCTTTCTACAGGGATGGCCAGAACTTAATCAGGAGGAAACATCAAACGCAACTAAGAAATATTCCACTGTAGTCACTGTCTGGCACATGCTAGATATGGGCTCAGGAAAGTCAGGCTCCTGAGGACAGCTCAACACCATTTCATGTATTTTTAAACCCAACTCCTAGCACTGAAGATGTTACTAAAAAAAAAAAAAATAAAAATAAAACCTTAAAAAGAACCCCACAAAGAAAAATACCTAATCTCTAATGTACAGCAGTTATATATTTACCAAACTATGGATTCAAAAGAAGATGTTTGAAGAGTGCTTTACATATGAAAATTTGCTTTTAAAAATGATCAATGTTTTGTTTTGCAAAGATAAAAGACAATGGAATAACATACCTCAAATATGTTTTAAAAATAAACATGAAGCTGGGCGTGGTGGCGCAGGCCTGTAATCCCAGCACTCGGGAGGCTGAGGCAGGAGGATGGTTGAGAGTTCGAGACCAGCGTTGAGCTACAAAGTGAGCTTAAGGCCAGCCTGAACTGCATAGTAAGACCCTGTCTCAAAAAGACAAAAAATAAAAATAAACAAGAACATTGTGCTCCCTGCCTGCTTCATCGGGAAACTTGTGCATTTCATTTTTTAAATTAGCTTTTTAGTCTGAACAGCCAGAGTCCAGGCATGGTGGTGCATGCCTGTAATACCAGCCCTGGGGAAGCTGAAAACAGAATGATCACTCTAACTCCGAACTGCATAGTGAGACCCCATAATATCCAAATACATTTAAAAAAACAAAATTAGCTTTTTAATGGTTTTATAAAAAAAAAAAATTCTTCAAGGCTGTAGATCCACAAAAATTGGTTTTATAGAGAGCCATGAACTACACATAAATTGGATTCAATACATTTTTTTTTCTCAAATTTCCTATTGCATTTAGCTAACAAACGTTCCTCAGAGTGATAGCATCTCATTGCCATTACATGTATCTATGTATTGGATGTACACACATCTGAACATATATATAAAAAATGTGTGTATGCACCCAGACACACAGCTTGCGATGCTGCCATTTATCACTAAATTGTAGAAAAATTCCTGATGTTTTAAAATTGGGGTGCAAGAATCTGTTGTTTTCACTTTTTGTGGCTTTTTCTTCCTTTTCCTTTTCGTTTTTAGCTTTTATTTTTTGTCTGTAATTCTGAGATTAAAGAACAAATTTGTAGGCCAGAGAGATAGCTCAGCAGTCTAAGGTGCCTGCTTAGGAAAGCTTAGGCAAATTGCAGGCACCACAGTTCAATTCCAGGCACCACATGCCATGCTAGCCCCACCACTAGGGAGAGCTGAGCTGGCCAATAAACCCCACAAAAAACAAATTTGTGGCTCATGTTTTTCTTCACAGAATGTGATTACTACAGAACATGCGCTGAAAGTTGTTTTCAAAAGTATAGCACTCTGTTGAATCTTAATCAGTGGCAGATTTTTTCTTTTTGCAAAAAACCCAAAATTTTTACAAGCCACATACAGTGTCACCTTCCTATAATTCTACCACTTTAGGAGGCTGAGGCAGGATGATTTCAAGTCTGAGCCAGCCCGGGCATTTTAGCAACTTAGTAAGACCCTGTCTCAAAAAGAAAAAAAAAAAAAAAAAAATTGACTGGAGTTGGGCTCAGACCCTAATGAAAAAGTCCTGGTTTTAAACCCCCACAGAGGAAGAAAAAAAATTAGAACACAAAGGAAAGAAAATCTAAAATAACTAGTAGTGTTCTTTAAAGGTGTCAAGGTCATGAACAAAAAAGACTTTGAAAAATTTTCTGAGTAAAGAGGATTTGAACCTACCAGGCAAGCACAAGGTCCCGAGTTCAATTCCCAGTACCACCAAA
>PVKA01039895.1:0-10832 GCA_004027165.1 Ctenomys sociabilis
CTTTGGAACTCTATGGATTTTGAGGCATTCTTGTAGGTTACAGTATGGTTTCATTACTGTCTTGTTGCTGAAACACAATATACAATGCCCACAGCTTAAAGGAGAAGTGATTTATTTTAGGTCATGGTTTTTAGAGATTTCAGTCTGTAGTCAGCTGGGTCAAAGGCAGGGTAGTATGGAAGAGGGGCATGGCACAGGAGGCTTACTTATGGCATGGAAGTCAGGAAAGAGAGAGGGAGAGAGAGAAGACAGATGAGAGAGACAGACCAACAGATGGACAGACAGACAGAGTGACAGAGACACAGAGACAGACAGAGACAGAGATAGATGAAGAGAGGAAGGAGGGAGATTTACCACCAAGCCACACTCCCCCCAGGTAGCTCCCAGCAGGTTTCATTTCCCATTGTTGCATTTAGCCCCTATGAGCCAGTCTTCCTAAAAACCCCACCTATGATCCCATGAGGCCTTGGGGGAATTCAACAGAAATAGACAAGCAAGAACTGGGGTACTAAATGACATGCTCAGGTTCTGGTGACCTGAGTTTGAAAAAGAGAGAATGAAGGAAGTGTCTAGAAATTGGATTTAAAATACAGCCAGGCTATTGGCACCCGATTGGAAAACAGTAGTTCTGAGGGCAGACCCAAGACCTTAGAGAGCTCAGTAAACAGCCTGGTGAAGTAAAGTAGCACCTTGGACAGCACCATGGTCAGCCTGTTGTCCCCTGTACTTGGATGGCTCTAAAAAAATAGATGATGTATTTCCATCAGGATCCCAGGAACACAGAGCTCTTCTATCACTGTGAGAGATGTGAGGACCCGTTGGTCTGCAGGCCTGCACCTTGGCGAATCCCTGACTTGAGAGTGAAAGTGACCTTTGTGGACTTGGGCTCTAGACATAAAAGCAATGCAAATTTCATCAATAGATATCAATTCATGCTTCACAGGTGTGTTGTATGAATAGAAGGAGTGATGAAAAAAGGACATTTGTGGATAAAAAAGTGCATATCGCAGAGATACAGATAATTTCCTAGGACTTTTGATCCCTACATGTTGGTGATCACAATCCCCTAAAGCCATTGCTTTTTCTAAAAGTCACTTTATGACAAGATGGGAGTTGGGATTCTTTTTCTTTCGTCTAGGGTTCTTCAGCAACACAGGTGATAATTGTATTCCTTTGAAAGTTCTGTGACAGGGGCTGGGGAGATAGCTTAGCGGAATAAATGCTTTCCTGGCAAGCACAAGGTCATGAGTTCAATTCCTGGTACCACCAAAAAAAAAAAAAAAAAGAATGAAAGCTCCATGGCAGTGGGACTCTGAGCCTTTGTGTTAAGTTAGGGGAGAGTATGACACCTACTGTGCTGCATAAAAGATACTCAAGACTCTTCATAGGTACATGTGTGAGTCAAGCCCTGAGGCAGCATGCCTGAGGGAGAAGGCACACAGTATGTACTTGGATCTGGGTTGCCTAGTCCTTGTTCATACCATATCCTCTCTTGGCAAACTTCTGACCATTAATTACTTCAGAATCACAGAGTAGATTGGGTCTGTTCTCTCTGTGGTAAAAAAACATTGGAACTTGATCATTGTTAGCCAGTTTCTTTGAAGTCAGGCAAACTAAATTTCTAAAGGAGATTAGTATTACATCCCCTTTCCCCTAGTTATGATGATACCACATTGGAAAACATATGCACTAGTGCTTTAGTGATTAATATAGAAGTATAATCAGATCCAAAACTAAGGTAGAAGGGCTGGGGAGATGGCTCAGTAGAATAAGTGCTTCCCTGGCAAGCACAAGGGCCTGAGTTCAATCCCTGGTTCCACTAAAAAAAAAATGGTAGGCAAGTTATCATTAGTCAAGCTGCTACTGGAACACACACACACACACACACACACACACACACACACACACACACAGAGAGAGAGAGAGAGAGAGAGAGAGAGAGAAGTATTTACAACCCTGTATATTACTTTATTTTCCAGGTGAATGAATAACGTTTCAGAACACCTAAGCGATTGCCCGGAGTCTCTCAGCCAGCAAATGAAGAAGCCAGGACATCTCAATCCCATATGTTTATTTCCAATTTTCTTTTTCTTTAATTTCTTTTTGGACAGCTTCTATTGCTGTCTTCAGATTAATTAATCTATTTTCTGTGCTATCTTATCTAGCCAATCACATTCAATATACCTTTTCTTTTTCAAGTTTCAAATTTATTAAACATTATATAAAGGCTATTTACAGAAAAATAAACAAATGGCCAACCAAATATTTCACCTATATGAGGAGAATGCAAATTAAATTTAATACAAAACACAACTATGTGCCAATTAGAATGGCAAAAGTCCAACCAAATATAATGACATGGAGAAACAGCAATTCTCACATATTACTGGTGCAAATGCAGATTGGAGTAAGAGTTTCAGAAATTCTTATTTTCTTTTTTTAAGAAATAGGATCTCACAATGTAATTCATGCTGGCTTTGAACTCATTATGTAGATGAGGCTGGTTTCCAACTCATGGTGAAATTCTTGCCTCAACCTTCTGAGTGCTAGGATTAAGACATGTATCACCATGTTCAGCTTCTATCCAGTATATTTTCATTGAACATTAAAGTCTTTTATCTCTGTAAGTTTGATTTAAGAATTTTAAACTATCTTCCATGCCTCTGTTAGACTTTTTATTTTTGTTGGCGGAAGCAGGGATTGAACTCAGGCCCTTGCACTTGCTAGGGAAGCACTTATCCCACTGAGCCATCTTCCCAGCCCCATCTCTGTTAGACTTTTGAACATATTAGATGCAATTACTTTTAGGTGTCTTCTTTCCCTAATTCTATAGTGACTACAGTAGTCCCTTGCTGTTTTGTGGCTTGACTTTCGCAGACTCAAAGCTTCTCAGGTTTTCAAAATAAATTAATCTAAGTTATTTATTGTAGTTTTTTTTTTTTTTCTGCATGGTGGGATTTTGCGGTATCGCACAGTATACATATGTTGTTAAAATTATATAGCTTTATGACTTTAGAAAATAGTTAAGAACATTAGTGTTTTTAAAAGTGTGGGAAAGAGTTATAAGAGTGTGGGGTTTATAAAATATATATAAATCCTAAAATAAATGTAATGTCACTACTTTGCTGATTTTCACTTATTGTGGGGGCATCTGGAATGTAACCTCCGTGATAAATGAGGGACTACTCTGTTTTATTTTATTTTTGGATTATAAGTTACTGGTCTAAATATATATAGTATTTAAATTTTGTGCTCAATGATAGACACTGTTATTATTATTATTATAAATTCCTAGGAGACATTTTCACTACTACTCCACTGTTTGGACAAAGACCACACACAGGCTTGTTATCTCCTTGCTCAAGAGGTTAATTCTTTCTAGTTTATTTTTTACTGACTAGGCATCTGGGTGTATGTATGTGTGAGGGAAGCGCTGACTTCTCCTTGCTCCATGCAAGCCTTCCTATTATTACAGTTCAGCTCACTCAGATACCAGGACTTGCACAGCTCCACTATTTACATTCATCTTGGCCAAAATGTCAGCCCAGCTCCCTTTAATGTATTGGGTACAGGGTCTCTCTATGCAGCTTGGACTTGTAGTGATCCTCCTGTTTCAGCTTCCCCTGTGCTGGGATTACAGGCGTGCACCACTACACTCAGTTCCAGCGTCCTGCACAGTGTGCCTGGGGCGGGGCCAGCATGGCATGTGGTACAAGGGACAGAACACAGGTCTTTGCACTTGCCACGCAGGTGCTTATGCCGCTGAACTATTTCCTCTGCCCCACAGTCTTCTTTCAACTGAGAACTTACTTATGCCTTTCCACTTATACAAGCTTTTATTCATCTAATTCTTGAATATTTAAACGTTTCTTCATATATGTCTTCAATACTGATTATTAAGGTTACTCTGATTTGATCATGTTGTGAATAAGATATTGCCTTCCCTAGCATTTATCCACATAACATATTGATCATAATATCAATAAATTTTAAAAATTCATGATATTGAATCATTTTTGAGCTCCTAGAATGAACTTCAACCAGAGCTGAACTGTTTTGCTACAATTTTTCAGAGAAGCATCCTTGCTCTGTTATAATAACACCAGAAACACCTCAGAAGAGCTTTCAATGTGCGAAGATTAGCAGTTTTTTTCCCTCTCTTTCTTACTTTCTTTTTTTTTTTTTGTGGAACCAGGGATTGAACTCAGGCCCTAGTGCTTGCCAGGGAAGCACTTATTCCATTGAGCCATCTTCCCAACCTCTGGTGGTTTTCTGTGATTGATCAGGGATGAAAAGTTCCAGGAGATCTTGGGATTGTGATGACAGAAAGTACAGGAGAAAAAGACTTAGTACTGAGCAACAAAAAATTCAACACAGATGGCTGCAGACCCTATGAAGAGAGGCACTTTCACAACACTCGAGTATGAAAACCAACTTAGATGTTTAACTGCTAGGTTATATGCTTCTCCATCATTCCTCATTTCTAGGATTATTAGTTAGAATATGGGATTGGGAATTAATGTTAAGAAAAATGTGTTGTAATTATGATGAAAGTTTATTTCTCCATCATATATTATCTGAACCCAAGAAGTACAAGGCTGACAACAAACTCCTGCTGTGTCCTCTCCAGGGCTGTATCCACGTTTGCAGGATTTAAGACAACACTTGTCTTGACAACACTTCACCAGCCAGGGCAGGTATGTGGCCTGGGGGCCATGCCCTTGTCTTTAAGAACACTGAGTCACCTTTCCTCAGTTTGTTTGATAGATTATTCAGAAAGCCACATTTTTCTTTAAAGGTGGAGTATATTTTTTTCCTAGATGGCCACATACCTTGCTAGAGATTATTTCATGATATACAAAGAGAAGAATAGACACAGACAGCAAATGATCTGTGTCTCTCCAGGCCTACTGCAGAAGTTTGTAACTTAGTTTATATTTGTCCTAGCAGTCTGAGGAATAGGGGCTTTGTGGTTATCTAAGGGCTTTGGTTTTACATCCATAAAGTCAGGTTTATGAACCAACTCTTTGGAGCCAGTATTTATGTGATACTGTGATTTACTTGTTCTTTCTTATTTCTTTAGACAAACCCTCACTCCTACTTAAGGATCTGCATTCTGAGCCTGGGAAGAAGCGAAAAGCAGCACTATTGGTATGATAAAAGTAATCCCCAGGTAGCATTCTATCCAACTGAGGCATCCATTCCCTATCTGAATGGAGGAAAGCCTGTATGTAACTTATTTCAGAAACAGCAAAAATCAGCATCAGAGTAAGGCAGAGAATGCCTTCTGACAAAGTTTAGTGTCATGATCTCTGGTATGAGACAGCACAGAAATAAAACAGGATTCCACCAGGGAGTTGAGGCTAGAGCCTTTGAATCATGTCAATAACAAATGTTTATTGTACCCTTCCTTTGTGCCAGTTTTTTCTCTAGCTGCTAATGGTGCTGAGCACAAACAATACAGTCCCCACTCCATAAAGCTACCAGAGAAGATACAGATTTAAATAGATTACTACCACTAATTAGTGAACACTTATGCCAAGTACTGAGTAGGTGTTGCAATGGCAGACAATGGGGGCCTGCTTTATTCTGAGTGATCAGAGAGCGCTTGCCAGGGAAGGGCTTATTCCACTAAACCATCTCCCCGGCTCCTTGAACTGACACTTCTGGTAACAGTCAAGAGGTACATTAAGAACAGATGCAGTGGTTAGACAACTGCATGTTTGACAAATAGGGCAGAAGTTGAGAACCGAGGGAAGAAGAGGGATGGGAGGTCGGACAGGTGAGTGGAGGCCAACTATCACTTTCTATTACTATAGCTCTAGAGGAACCAGCTGTCAGGAAGAAAGGCCTGCACCATCAGTGGGTGGGAGGGGAATTTTAAGGGTGTCAGATCTGGTGGTTTTTAGTTGTCTCTTCTCCGGGACGTATTTTTAGTAGGGTTATTTTTGTTACATTTGGTGACGTTGGTAGAGTTGCTACTAACATATATACAAGAGCCAGACATGCCACAAATCCTGCAGTCTTGCTTACTGAGAACATTTTCAGACTTTCAGACATCTTGGTGGACATTTGTGCAGGGAAAAGTCCTATTTTTAACTTACTTGAATCTAGAATCTAATCTGGATAAACACAATGTATTTTTGCAGTTTTAACATACACTGACACTCCAGTAATATAACAAATTTATAATCAGAACATTGTCTTGCATTTCCCTGAGAACCTTACCAAAAAGTGTTCCCAATTTTGGATTAGATTTATAAGATTTTTGAAGCCCCTAAAAAGACAGCTTTGTGGCTGTAGCACTAAGGTCAGTACTATATATGATGGCAAAAATCCATCCATATTAGGTCTACTGTAGTATGACAAAGTATTTGCATATCGAATGGTATTATTTTATTACATATTACATTCCATTTATTTCTCCTTTATTACAGTTAGGTATAATTGGTTTTAAAATTTAAGTCACTATTAACGATTTTCTTGGCCATTGTTTACAAGTTTCATGGCAAGAATAAAATAGATATGATGAAATATTTTCTTAAAAAGGGAATGCTGGGTCTGACTGTGTGGTGCGGTGGTCCAGTCCACCTGGTTGCACCTGCAGTTTTACCGAGACACAGGTTCCTGTTACCACCTCTTACACTGCCCCCCCCCCCCCAGCCCCTGCACTGGCTCTCCACCCTAACCCTGCCCAAAGGTATCAATTTTCTTGTTTTTTTATTTCTTTAGACAAACCCCTGCTCCTAACTAAACATCAGCTTTCTGAGCCCGGGAAGAAATAAAAACCAACACTCAAAGCGACAAAAGCAATTGTGGGGATGTAGGACTGAAGGCATTTTTAGGGATTAAGGATTAGGGTCCTTTGCACTGAGCTACACTCCTAGACCTTTTTAAAACCGTTTACTTTGAGACCTTTGCTCTAATTTGTCTCAAATTGGGCCCGAACTTGGCGATCCTCCCGCCTCGGCCTTCCAGGGTGCTGGAAATACAAGCTGGAGTCATCACGACCTGTTTGGACCCTACTTCTTGTCTCCTTTCCTCGACCCGCAAAGCATAACCGCACCCACGAGCCTAAGCGCGACTTAGATGCGCGAAGTGTAGAAGAGCACCAGGTGAGCAGCCAAGACTCAGGAGGCGGGGCGAAGGCACCACCGAGAAGGAGCGATGCGGCTCCTAGAGAGGCCCGGGCGCGCCTCGTGACGCATTTCCGGTGGCGCCGGAGAGCAGTCAGCTGTAGAGGTGAGTATGGTCGGCTGTTGTCAAATCTCTAGTCCTGTTCAGGACGCGCTTCCACCCTGACTATAGAGCTGCTTTTCTCATGGTAGCTTTATCCCAGAGGCTGAGCCGGGGAGAGGGAGCAGGACGGCGGTCTGGTGTCCCCTTCTACCCTCTTCCATTCCCGCTTTGCACCTGGTGGTCGGATGCGAACCAACCCTTGGAAGTGAAGGCTGTTATTGATGTAGCCTCATGCCTCAGGCAGCTGGCATTTGATCTGTTCGGGAAGATTTGCCGGTACCGCCAGCGGGTGGAATGCTTGCGGCTACGAAGTGATCCGAGCAGATACCAATTCTTGCAGGCATCAAAGGCCCTGCTTCTCTCCCACAACGGGGTAACGGTGATCCGGGAATGACTTCGTCAATTGAAGTTTCTCCCATGTTTGAGCTAAATTTTTTTAAAAAAAATGTATTGATTTAAGGGCTGGGACCTTATGGAGAGACTTCCTTGTAAACTTAGAAGCCTAAATTTTATTGGATTATCATGGACCTTGTATGACGATTTGTTATGGGCCCGGGACCAGCACAACATGTGGTACCAGGATTTGACCCTGGTCCTTGCACTTGCCAGGCAGGCGCTTAAACTTCCGAGCCATCTCTCCAGCCCCTGGCTTAGCACTTTTTGTATGACTATTGGATAAGATCTTAAAAGGAAAAAAAAAAAAAAAAAAAAAAAAAAAAAAGAAAGAAAAAGAAAAGATCTTAGAAGAAATGTTAGGCTTGATAGACATATGGCCTCTATTTAAATCATAAGGCTGGAAATCAGGCTACACCAAGTCTTGTGGTAGATTTTCCTTGCTTGTTTGTAGTTCGCCTACTTGGTGACCCTGTCTTCTTTCTTTGGGACCATAAAAAGCTTTGCAATCTCTTCAAAGAAGACAGTAGGAATCATGCCCTTCAGTGAACTCCCCCCCACACCCCCCAGGTGTATGTCCTTTGGGATCACATATTGTTAGCTTAAGTTTGTGTTTCCAGGACATGGTCGTTGTGTTATTCAGAATCAAATATCTCCTTAGGGTTTTTTTGCGTTTGCTTTTTGAGATGGGTCTCATAAGAGTAGTCCAGGCTGGTCTTGAAGTCATGATCGTCCTTCTGTCTCAGACTTTTGAGTGCTGGGATTACAGATATGGCCCGCAATGCCCAGCAGTAGAATTGAAAATTACTATTTTAATGTCAGCAACTTCCACAGTATAGTTACAAATTTGCTCAACTCTAGAATAACATAAAATAATTATATTGGTAATTCATATTCACACAAAGACATTTATTACCTAGAGCACAGTATTTATACAAGTCATTTTATCATTAACCTTATAGTATTTAATTAAAATACTGTTTTCCAAAGTTCCTTGGTTCATAACATTCTCTATTTCACTGTGGGTTTCTTTTTAATTGTAGTGAGGCTTATTGGTAGTTTGTATTCCATTCATTACATTTTAGGACCTTCCCGCCACCCCATCCTAGTTTGTGTGTGTGTGTTTAAGATATAAAGCCAGCACAACTATAATCTTAGGTACCAGGGTGTGTTAGGAGGGTGAGCAAGCTAGTTCACAAATGCAAAGCCAACCTGAGCATCTTAGCTAGACCTGTCTCAGACAAAACCCAGGACTAGAGTATGGGGGTGGGTGTTGCTCACTGGTAGACATTTGCCTACCACATGCTAAGTCCTGGCTTCAACCTCCAGTACCTTGGTACCTTGGTACTCTGTATTAGCTGGTTTTGCGAAGCACAAGTGCCAAACATTATTTTTAGCTGGAAAGGATAAGTCATAAGGCACTTACGTTCCAGATTGTGCACCCAGTACCAAACAAATGAAGAGCACTAGAATAAAAATCCCAGTTCAAGTCCAGGCTTTGAGGAAACTCAAAACATTCAAGTACTGAGGTATGACTACTGCAAAAAACAATTGAGATAATAAGCTGAGCTGTAAATGGCTATAGTCAACAACTTCTTCAGATAACCCACTATAGCCGGGCGTGGTGGCGCAGGCCTGTAATCCCAGCACTCGGGAGGCTGAGGCAGCAGGATTGTTGTGAGTTCGAGACCAGCCTGAGCTACAAAGTGAGCTTAAGGCCAGCCTGAACTGCATAGTGAGACCCTGTCTCAAAAAGACAAAAAAAAAAAAAAAAAAAAAAAAAAAAAAAAAAAAAATAGATAACCCACTATTATTGTGGACTGCTGGATTGTATTTGATTGTTTTGCTGAATTCAAGCACCTATAATAATTGAATGACAATAGAATACCCATCTTTGACAGGACTAAACAAAAAGGGGATACAAAGGAAGAACCATTCTGTGTTTATATAAACAATACAGTTAGGATAAATATGCAGTACTTCTGCATAATTCTATGAGAAAGATTTGCACTAATAGTGTTTGGACAGAATATTGTCAACTTCTTGTACTACGGACAACCATTGGGAAGATAACAATGTACAAAGTATTAATTATTGAAACTGTACTATAATTCAGCTTTTTAAAAAAAAGGATAAGTAGGGGCTGGGGAGATGGCTCTGTGGAATAAGCGCTTCCCTGGCAAGTGCAAAGGCCTGAGTTCAATCCCCGGTTCCGCAAAAATAAATAAATAAAAAAGAAAGAAGGAAAAGGATAAGCATACAGCTACAGTCTCTTAATTCATTGATTCGAAGCATCTACTCTAATAGTGTTTGTAAGTAGAATATCATGTATGCACCTTGTATGACAAAAAAGCCACTATGAAAATATATGTAATATATTAATTATTGAATCTGACCTGCTAATTTGATTGAAACTGTCTCATTGCTATTTGTTCTTCAGTAAAATAAAATAAAATTTAAAAAAACTAAAAAAAAATTGAGAGAGAGGCACCTGTGAACTAACCACCCAGTTAAGAAAATACATTTGCTGTGCTCCTCCATGGATCTGTGTTCTTTCTCATTCAACTCCTAGCCTCCCACCAGTAGAGATACTGTTTTGGTTTATTGTTAATCATATCCTCTTTTAGCATGCATAGCTCTAAACAGTTTGTTATTTATTTTCAGTGCTGAGGTTTGAACCTTGGAACTTGCCACTGAGCTACATCCTCTGCCCTTTATTTATTTTAAAATTTTGCTAAGTTGCCCAGGCTGGGTGCAAGCAGGATTTTGTTTGCTTTTGAGCTTTGTAAAAGTGGCATCATAGTATGTATAGTCATCTGGAACACGCATAATATAATAATATGTTCCTAAATTTACTTATGTATAGTTGTTATCTTATAGTTCATTTTAAGGACAATACAAAAAAAAAGAATAATACAAAAATTATTGGTGTATTCTCAGTGGACATGTGGGGTTTTAGTGTGGTGTTTTTAAAATTAGGTATTAATATTCAGTTTTTTCAAACACCTTTGGCATCTTTTGAGATGGGCAGTATGCTTATCTTTCTTTGACCTGTTAATGTAGAAAAGAATTGTCTATGTTGATTCATTTGATTCAAATAGTTATATATTCTCCATCATAAAGTTGTTTTCTTTTTAAATACTATAGAAAATGTTTTAAAAATAACTAGTCAAAAAGAAAGAAAGAAAAAAGGTAGGGGC
>PVKA01039896.1:0-19204 GCA_004027165.1 Ctenomys sociabilis
GTTTCTACTACAGGCTCAGGGCTCAAAACCGTAGATCTGCCTCGAAGAAAACCAACTTGGGTTCTGTGGGTTGCCAGAAGCTTTCGTTCCCACTTAGACTGAGATTCTCTAGGAAGAGCAGGAATTAGCAGCTCACTTCGAAGCCTGTGGCTCAGAGAGCGTGGGCTGTTGTGTGAGGGGACCAGGCCAGAGAAATCAAAGAATGGAGTCCAAGAATAGCTGGCAACTGGGGCTGTGCTGTCTCCTCCAGACCTTATCCATTCAGTCACTGGCAAGACTTCAGTTTAGAGCCCAGAAACTAGCTACGTGTTCACAGCCTTTAAAATTTCATGCAGGTGAGTTTGCAAACTCATACCTATTTGCAGGAATTAGCTGGGACGTGGATGGTAGAGCTTGCTTTCTGCATTCTCCTGTCAAGAGATCTACTTTGAGCATCTCCGCTATCATCTGTCAAATGAGAAGAACACTAGTAGCCACTTTGTAGAGTATTACATATGAGGAATAAATGAAAGACTGTGTCAAGGTACGTGTAAGAAGTGCTCTGTTAATGTTGGCTATTGTTAAGTACGAAGGTGACAGAAAAACTGAAATCTTAGGGAAAATTTGACCTCACCATTGATTGTGAACATGCTCTGGAATATTTATGACTTTACAGGAAATATTTTTACCGTTTTTTTCCTTCTCATAATAAAATTGCTGTAGTCATTTGAGGGGCCTTAATGACTCCAGTGACTGTCTCCTACCAAGGTATTACTATTGACAGCTTCTTCTGGGTTTCTGCAGAAATAAGCTCATGTACAGGTGAAATTTAACAAGAATATGTGCTCTTTTGCCATCAACCCCTGCCTGATACAGGACATTATTTATGACAATGAGAAAAGTCTTCATTCATCTTCACTCCGCCTCCACTGGAAGACAAGGTACTGCTTTAGTCTTTCCTCAGCTGCTGCTTCAGGGACATCGATAAAGTGGTATCCATGGCAATTGGCTACACTGGCTGATTGCTGCGCAAGCTGTTCAGGAATATACTTGATTGACTATCATCTCAGTTTCTAAATAAGATAATCCCACTTTGTGCCTTGGATAGATGATGAAACATACTCAAGTCTGGATTTCCAAAGTTGAAGGCCTGGGTGTGTTCCCGAGGCCAGGAGACCCTGATGAACCAAACTTACAAGCAAGGGTGCTAGGTGGGATGGTGGGAGAGACAAAACACTCACTGCTCAGGTGGGGGGGATGTGCTGCACCTCTGAAACCTCCTGTGGCTCGTGCCTGTGCAGGCCTAGGTTTCTGTGGGGCTGGAGCTGGGCACTGAGACACCCTGAGGGGCCAGAGCCACCACACTCACTGTTTTTTAGACTCTCTCATGTTTCTGTCCATCTGTCTGTCTGTTTCCCCTCTTCTCTGCACCTGTGAACATCCGGTTTTGTCTCAGTAGAGGAGGCCTCTATACTTGCTCAAAGCCTCTGCTTCCCTCTAACTTCTTTTTTTTTTTTTTTTTTTTTTTTTTTTTTTTTTGTCTTTTTGAGACAGGGTCTCACTATGCAGTTCAGGCTGGCCTTAAGCTCACTTTGTAGCTCAGGCTGGTCTCGAACTCACAACAATCCTCCTGCCTCAGCCTCCTGAGTGCTGGGATTACAGGCCTGCGCCACCACGCCCGGCTTCCCTCTAACTTCTGCTTGTACATGATACTAATAACACCTCTGACTCTTCAAGATCCCTTGCCTCCTGTCACTGTCTCTGCATTCTCATCCAGACTCTCCACAGACATCAGAGCGCCTGATATGGCTGCTGTTGGTATCTGTGCCATGGGTGCCACCTTGTGTTGCCCAGCTCCCCCCAACAAAAGGGACTGTGGGGCTACCCAAGTTCTGACCAGGCAGGAGGGCAGCAGGATGTGTGGAAGTTGCAATGCATCACTCACTAGCTGTAATTGGGAGCCCCTAGGCATTAACTCACAGCTCATTCTCCCCTGTTCTCCAGCTGGGTCTTTAGGAGGGGATTCCCGATTTGTACCTCCTTCCCCTACAAGGGTTTCCTGTGTGTCTATTATGTTTGGGCTCTGAGTCTGCAGTGGTGCGCAGCAGGGATTCTTAACCCACTTACAGTCATTAAGAGGCAGCTGAGCAGACAAATAAGCAGGCAGGTAGATTATAGTGTGGTGAACACCAGGCCAAGTACCCAGGGGTGTGGAGGACAGCAGGCTCCCAGGCCCCAAGGACAAGGGACTGACTCCAGTCTTCCTCCTTTTCTTGGTCCTTCTTTCTTTTTCTTTTTCTTTCTTTCTTTCTTTCTTTCTTTCTTTCTTTCTTTCTTTCTTTCTTTCTTTCTTCCTCTCTCTCTCTCTCTCTCACACACACACACACACTCTCTCTCTCTCTCTTCTCTCTATCTTTCTTTCTGCAGAACCAGGGGTTGAACTCATACCCTTATGCTTGCCAGGCAAGCACTTATACTACTGAGCCATCTCCCTGGCTCCATGCTTTTTCTTTCTCCTTCTGTTTCTCCTCCCTTTCTTCTTCCTCCTTGTTCACATTTGCCTTTCACTCCTTTTTTCCCTTCTCCTTTTTCTCTTTCCTCCTAACGGCCTTGGAGGCTCAACATAACCTTCCCAGTAAGGACTCTCAGAGCTGCCATGTCCCCAGCCTGGGGCAGATCAGAAAGGAGAATCAAACCAAGGCCCAGCTTGGGAGCTATGATTAGAGGTAGCCCATATCATAGACCTGCAGAGGGCCTGGGGCAAGAGTGGGCCTTTTCCTTGGCATCTTCCTCCTCCATGAGTTTAATGCAACAGCTCTAGCTTGGTGAAGGGAAAGGAGGGCTGGCCAGAATATTCAGAAGATTAAAGTACCTGCTTAGGCAGGTACAAGGACCTGGATTCAATCCCCTGCGTGCCATGCTGGCCCTGTCCCCAGGGCTCACTGGAAGGTAGACTGAGACTGGTTGCCGGGGTACATGCCTGTAATTCCAGCTCTTGGGACTGTAATTCCAGCTCTTGGGAGGCTGAAAACATGAGGATCACCATGAGTCTGACCTTTGTAGTGAGACCCTGTAGACCCTGTATTAAATAGGTTAAAAAAGAAAAAAAAAATTAAAAAAAGAAGAGAAAGGAGCTGGGAGGCCCCGACTCAAGTCATCACGCAGCCCATCTCTAGCTGTATGGCTTCTGGTAAGACAGTGACAAAGATAGTCTCTGGATCTCAGCTTCCTTACCTGCAAAATGGAACTTTCGACAGAGCATTGCTGAGTGACACTTGGGGACATGGAAAAATGCCTGTAGAGTTCCTCCTCAGCCACAGATGAAGAAGAATGGAATCCTCAGCTCCAAGGCAAAGTTGGTTTGATTCCAGCCCGAACTCCATGCACTCTAGTTGTCTTTCTGGTGAGGGCTATGTGGGCTTCAGCCTCTGAAGGGAGGAGCATCTGCTCACTGTTACTTGGTGCAGATCGTAGATCGTAGGACCCAGGAGCAGGGCAGAGGGAAACATTCACCAGATGCCTCCCAGGACCGTGACACTCTGCCCTCATGTCCCATCCATGTCTGTACTTTCAGGTAACTCAGACACTGAAAAAGAACAATAAGTTCAGTGAAAATATTTTCAAAGTCATCTTAAGCTTAGAAGTCTGGGAAGTTTGAGGCAGATTAGAACAATTAAACATGCATAAAACCTGGCAAAACTGTGATATTAATACTTTTAATCAAAGTGTCATTTTGACTTACATTTTTCCTTTTCATCCATTTTCCATAAGGAGTTAACCTAGAATCATAGGTCAGACTTATAAGGATCCTAACTTCAAAGGATGCAGTAGGTGAAAAAAAAAAAAAAAACAGGAAATAATTTCACAGTCAGGAAGATCTTAAACAACCTCTGTTCAGTCTGCTTCCTGGGTCAAGGGCCTCTCTCTCCCACATTCCTTAAAAGCTATTATTATTTCCTTGAGCACCCATGGTGATAGGCTTCTATCATGTCCTTTATGCTGAGCAGAACACTATCTCACTATCAGTCCTGTTTCTGCCTGGGTAGTGGTTGGCACAAAAGTCCTGGTGAAGTCTTTAGTTGTTCCATACAGGGTCTTATTATGGTGCAGTGCAGACTGGTCTTGAGCTCATTGTGTAGCCCAGGTTGGCCTTGAACTCACTATGATCTTACTGCCTTGGCCTTCTGAGTGCTGACATTATAGGCGTGTGCCCCACTGTTGTGAATTCTTCTGCATCACAGTCTGTTAGTTCCTTGAGTGAAGGATGATACTCTTAGATATTCGCTGAGCTTGGTCTTCTCAGTTCAACATTCCCAGTTCTTCTAGCTCTTCCAAGAAATCTTCAATAATTGTTGAGACAAGGTGAGGGAAGGAAACCTACTTTTTATTTTTATTTTATTTTATTTTCCACTAAAATTCTTTCATGCTTTATAGAATAATGGCCAGGGATAAGATAGGCTCAGAAAGCAGATACCTATAGCAGATGGATGGCATAGCTTTAAATATCTTTTATTATTCTAGAGAACATTAAAATCCATGCCTTAGGGAGGCTGAGGCAGGAGGATTGTTGTGAGTTCGAGACCAGCCTGAGCTACAAAGTGAGCTTAAGGCCAGCCTGAACTGCACAGTGAGACCCTGTCTCAAAAAGACAAAAAAAACAAAAAAACAAAACAAAACAAAAAAACAAAACAAAACAAAACAACAACAACAACAACAAAAAAAAAAATCCATGCCTTTACTAGCAGATTTAAATTGTCTCTTTCTGGATCTTTCTTTCTTTCTTTCTTTTTTTTTTTTCTGTACCAGGGATTGAACTCAGGACCTTGTACTTTCTAGACAAGCACTTATTCTACTGAGCTATCTCCCTGGCCTCTTTTCTACAAGAATTGTTTGGTTTCACAAAGTGATGAGACTTTCTTCTTCTACTTTACTTTTTTTAAAAAGAATAAAAAATGTTTAAAAAACCACATGAACGATACAGAATTTCACTAAACAAAGTGATAGGAATTCAAGAGTTGTTTGTTATACTGCATATTAATATCTGGTAATCTGAAAAACCTACTTAGGAGAGTCAGAAATAGCTGGCTATAGGTCCTAACCCACATATAGGTACCTTTGGCCACCCACCCATTCTTCTACAATTCTCCTCCTCTCTTGTAAAGTTGTTCATAAGACTAAATGAGGCTGTACCAGCCCCACTCCCAGGCGAGCTGAAACTGCGATTGAGACTGGACATATGGTGCAGGCCTGTAATCCCAGCTCTTGGGAGGCTGTAAACAGGCAGATCACTACAAATCTGATCTAGTAGTGAGACCCTGAAACCTTGTAGACCCTTCCCTAAAATACAAAAAAAAAAGACTACATGAGAAGATATGCATCAAGAATATGGCATGGAGGCTGGGGAGACAGCTCACAGTCTCAGTGCCTGTCTGGTAAGTACAGGGACTGGGGTTCCGTGCCCCACATGCCCTGCCTGCCCCTAGAACTGGGCATGGTGGTGCATGTGTATAAGCCCAGTGCTGAAGAGGCTGAGACAGGTGAGACTGAGTTGCATAGCAAGAACCTATACCAAATAAATGAATAAGTAAAAGATTCAAACAAATTTAAAAAAGAATAAAAGAATATGGCCTGGTGTCTGCTTGGTAGCCAGTTGTATAGTGAGAGATGTCACAGTCATTATGGGACTAAGGATAGTTTGTTTGCAATCACTTTTCCTTCAGAAGAATGTTAGATAAAAAAGGGATGGGATTAAGAAATCTGGGAACCAAAAGAAAGCTGAAGCCAGTGTGGCTGAGGCAGTAGCAGTGATGCAATGGGTAATGAAGTCTCAAGGGAAGGGCAAACAGGATGTGGAGGCCACGTGAGATTCTGTGAGATGCAGATGAGATGTCCACTTCTCGTGGCTGGCACTGAAGGAGTAATTTCTACAGTGTTTGAGACAGTGCCTTGCAGGATGAAAGGCCCCTCCACTCCTAGATGCTGGGTGCTCTCCCACTCTGGATTATGACAGTGTGAGAATGTGTCCACTTCCCCACACTAGGGTTAGATCTAGATGTCCCCCAAGAGCCTCATGTGTCCTGAGGTGCAGCATTTGGAAGGTGACTGGGTCATAGTAATGCTGTAGCTGACTGGTCATTAGGAGATGTGAGCTGATCATAGATGGGGTGCTGGGGTCTTGGCATAGAAAAGCAACTCCCTCCACTCCCCAGCTCTCCCCTTTGTTTTCTACTTCCTGACCATGCGACGTGAGCAACTCTCTTCCATGCTGTGCCCTTTGCCTTCACTCTTTCTGTCTTGGAGCCAGCCAGTCATGGACTGAAAGTTCTGCACCTAGGAGCTGAAGTGGACCTCTCCCCTCTAAATGAGGGCATCGAGTTTTATGTCTCAGTGACAAGGAAAGTGAAGAAGAAGCCTCCAAAGAAGTCAAATTCACTATGGTGTGGAAAATAGTTTCTTTCTCTCCCTCCCTTTTTCCACTGAGCAGAGACTCCCCTGCACCCGAACTGGTTTTAGTGACTCTGACAACCTCAGCACCGTGCCCACTGTGAGCAAGGGCTGTATCCCTGAGCCAGCGTTGAACCTTCACGGTGCCACACGCCTTTGTTCAGAGAATGAGGAGGTGGAAAAGCAGGGTCAAGCAGAGTTCTTCTGCCTACTTAGACCTGTGGGACTAGGAGAAATATTTATTCATTTATTTATTTATTTATTTATTTATTTATTTATTTATTTAGAGACAGGGTCTCGCTCTGTAGTTCAGACTGGGCTTGAACTCTTTTTTTTTGCAGAACCAGGGATTGAACTCAGGCCCTTGCACTTGCCAGGGAAACGCTTATTTTACTGAGCCATCTCCCCGGCCCCTCTTGAACTCATTTAGTAGCCCAGATTTGCCTTGAACTCAGAGCAATCCTGCCTCAGCCTCCTGAGTGCTGGCACTGCAGACACATCCCACTATGCCCAGCCCAGACATATTTTTAAAAAATTTTTTCCATAATTTTATTGAGAAACAAATAGCAATGTGACAGTTTCAAATCAAATCTTTCTGTTCATTGAATTAAGAGAATGTAGCTGTTTATCTATCCGATTTTAAATATACAGATAAAAAATGGTCATTCATTTGTATCCCTTTTTTTGTTTAGTTTTGTCATTTAAATATTATAGATGTGTGAATTCAGCCAAATATTCCAAAATAGTACAGTAGTCCCTAATGGTAGTGGGTTTTCCATAAGACTGGCAATGTCGGAAGTTGTTGTCTTGAGCTTTTTACTGCTCAGCATACTAATATGGCTTTCTTTGTTATATTTCATTTTTATACTTTTCTACTGGATGGTTAAGACCAAGATAAAGCAAGACCTATATAACAAGAAATGTAGCTTTCGTATCTGACATATTTATTTTTCAATTAGGAGCTCAGAGAGAATATGCTTGGTTCTACGGTACATTTATTTGACAAGCAGGACCTAAATCTCAGTGAGAATTGGGAGGATCCAGTCATGAAAACACACACTTCTTTCAACAGAGGGAATTTAACACAGCAAAGAAGTCACAGTGTTGGAAGGGCCAAGAGCTCAAAAGGGACTCTGATTGATTGAGAGCTCAGTAACTCCTGGGAGGAACCACCGTCTCTGTGTTTGGGGTAGCAAAAGGGTAGAAGTGGGGTTCACCTGATCCACAAATTGGGATGAAGGGAAACCTGGTCTGGTGTTTTGAGCTACAGAGGTTTTTCTTTTCTTGACGATGATGTTTTTGATCTTTTATTCATTTATTTGTTTGGTATAGGGTCTCACTATGCAGCTCAGACTTGCAGTGATCCTCCTGTCTCAGCCTCACCAGCTCTGGGATTATATGTGCGACCACATGGGCCACCATATGTGCCACAGTGCCTGATTTCAGGGCCAGAGTTCAGGGCCTGCACAGTATGTGGTACCAGGGACTGAATCTGGGTTCTTGCACTTACTAAGCAGGCACTTAGACCACTGAGCTATCTCACCGGCCCTGTATATAGCACATTTTTTAAACAACCTTTTTTTTTTTTTTTTTTTGTGGAACCAGGGATTGAACTCAAGTCCTTCCGCTTGCCTGGGAAGCACTTATTCCCCTGAGCCATCTCCCCGGCCCTATAGCACATTTTTTATAACACATTTTTGAAATTTAAGTATTCACATATTTTAAAATTACATCCTAGGGCCGACCAAATAGCTCAGTGGATTAAAACATCTGTAAGCAGACACAGAGGCAGGGGTTCAATCCCCAGGCCTGCTATGCTGGCCTTGCCCCTGGGGCTCATGGAGATGGCAATTGAGACTGGGCATGGTGGCCCACTCTTGTAATCCCAGCTCTTGGGGGGGCTGTAAATAGGCAGATCACTATGAGTCCAATCCAGTAGCGAGACCCTGAACACCTTGTAGATCCTTCTCTAAAAATACAAAAAATAAAAATAAAATTACATCCTACATATTATATACATGTATCAGCATTCCAAAATGAAACCTACTATCCTGTAAAAGTAAAGTACACTAATTAATAAAAGTGTTTGCCCTCTTTGAACTTGACTTCCTGGTGATACCAGAGGGCTGGCGAGGGCAGTAACTAGCTCGCTCAACCTCGCACCCATGTATACTCCTGCAGCCCTACTTTCGCTACAGGCCAAGGGCTCTTCCAATGGATGCTCCCCTGATTTCTCCAGGAAGCTATGTGTTCTCTGTTAGGTCCCCATATCTCTTTATTATTGTATTATTTGTTTTGCCCATAAGAAGTCATCACTGGAGATGAGGAGATAGCTCAGTAGAATAAGCACTTGCCTGGCAAGTGCAGGGTCTTGAGTTCAATCCCCAGTCCTGCAAAAAAAATGAAAGAAAGAAGAAGAAGTCATCACTTTTAGGTAAGCAACCAGTTTTCCTGGGACTGGGGGCTTCCTGGGACACTGGCCTTTCAGTGCTCAAATTGAGAGAAGGTCACCTTCCCTATCTTTGTCCCCTACTGACAATGAGTTCCTGAGCTATGAAAATCCATCCTGCTGAGCTTGGTATTAGCTCCTGCACAGTTCTTACGCACAGTAGATATTCAGTTGCTTTTGAAGTTGTGGAGGTCAAGAAATGACATCTTCTTTTCTCCATCCAAGTTCAGAAGCCATTAAAACAGAGGTGCTGAAAAGTCACACAGATAAAAATACTGGTTCTTTGTGTGATGAAAACTGATATTAGGAAGGGAACTTAGGTCTAATAGCCAATGGCCCCCTAATAATTCACTCACAATTCCTTGAGTCTGAGGGCAGGGGATAGTCACAGGACAGTCTTCACAGGCAAGCGGGCCACAAAGGGAAGAGAAAGGTGGAGCTGAGCGTGCAGAGCTATAGGCTGCTTCCCCAATTCACTGCTCCTCTCTCTTTCTGGTAAGGGAGAGAGGGAGAGACAGACAGACACAGACAGAGACACAGAGAGACAGAGACAGACAAGAGAGACAGAGCAGAGACAGATATGTGTGTGAGAAAGAGAGAGAGCAAAAGAAACAGCAGTGAAAGTGTTATTCTAACCTCCCTCCAAACCCCACCACAAATCCACAAGAGAAGAGAATTTTCAGGATCAGTTGAATGAATAAAGAAATCAGTATATTAACTAAAACTGCCATTTGATGACTTGTTGGGGAGACTGGAGCTGCTGCAGGGTTGGCACTGTCCACCACAGCCATTGTCATCAGGCTTTCCACCAAGAGCTGGGCAGATGGTGTGAGTGATGTCAGGGCGATGGCTTCTTCCTGAGCTGCCCCTGACACAGTTATGTGACAGAGAACTTTCCTAAGCTGCCACTTTGTGTTTACTAGACATGGCCTTCATCAGTTAATCTTTCCTGGAGCTTGGCAGAGCCACACTGAAAAGTTGTCACCATTGCTTGTAGGACTTTGCCACTACTGAAATATGTCCTCCAATCTCCATAATAGAATAATGCCTCGATTTGCTTGATAAAATGTCACAGCTGCTTAGCTTCATGGAATTTCGTCCTGTTGGGACAGGAATGAAATTATGTGATGCTTTAGCTTCAAGGGAGGTTCTACGTAGGACTCTGTGACTGAAGTCATGTTAGGCTGGAGAAGATCTGGCCTGACTGAAGGACTACAGAGTTCCTGCTCATTCCCTAGTGTACCGGAGCCTCAAGTCAACTTGAATCTTTTCCAAAAGTAATCAGTGGAGCCAAAGCCACCAGGTAAACAGATTATAAATGGTGCATTTACCTTCCCTGTTTATGTCTAAAGTGACTTTGAAAAAGCTAGAGACAGGCTCACACTGGCTCACACTGGCTGGGAAGCAACTTCTGATTATGTTTGGGAGCTGCATGGTGAATGGGAGAGGGATGGGCTTAAGAGAAACACTTCTGTCACACATTACCTCATTATAGATCTGAAGACTTCTGTTTTCTGGATCTCAGACTCACACCTGTGAAATGGGAGAGATTGGATTAAACAGCTGGAATCTCTCAGCCCCCACGGAGCAGAGGAACAGCGGGCTATTAAGTATATCTCTCCAGGTGAAACTGCACAGAGCTGTTTTGACGATGGATTTTCAGATGGCTCTGTCTCTTCTGAGTCTTTCTGAAGTAGGTGTTATCTCTTGAGCATGGTATGTGTGGAAATGCAATAAAAAATAATGGCACGTTGACTCACAATTTAATATTCGCGCTGTGATTATCTATGACAGCCATCTTCTGAGTTCTCAGATATTAACATTCCACATCTCTTCACATCATATTTCACAGCCTTCCCAACACATCCACCCATGAAGATTTAATTATTAAGAATTTCATTTCTCATGATGGTTTTTTTAAAAAATAAAACAGGCTCCATAGGCACTGAACTGAGATTACATGATTTATTGCATCTAGTTTTCTAGCCTTAGACCATACTATGTGTATACTAATCTTATGGTACACAGAACTCCTGCTTTTTACCAGTTTGTTTCCAGAGGGAAGAAAACTGTAGCCTGGACAAAATTAAAGCAAACAAACAGACCAAGAAAATAAATAATAGGATTTCCCAGGATGTGGATGCAAACCCTTCCTCTTAAGAATAAAAGGGCTCATGTTGGCTTAAAACACTATTAACCCTGGGCTGGGGAGATAGCTCAATGGTCTAAGTGTCTGCCTGGCAAGTGCTAGGACCTGGGTTTGATCCCTGATGCCACATGCAGAGCAGGTCCCCAAACCCTGGGTGTGCCCTGGGTGTGGTGGTGGTCACCTGTAATCCCAGCATTGGGGCAGCTGAGACAGGTGGATCACTGTAAGCCCAAGACGCGTAGTGAGACCCTGTTTTTTTAAAAAAAGGCTATTAACCCATTACCTGATCCATGGACCATTAGAAATATGATAAAGACAACATGAAACATGGATCAGACTGATTAATTCTTAATTAGCACCCATGTAAACACCCTTGTGCAGTGACCACTAAGTGCAGTCCTTTTTTTCTTTTTTTGACAGAACCAGGAATTGATCTCAGGCCCTTGTGCTTGCCAGGCAAGCGTTTATTCTATTGAGTCATCTCCTCAGCCTCTAAGCACAGTCTTAATAAATTTTAGATTTTGCTTACTGCATATCTACTCATAATAGAGACTTTTTCTAGTCACAATGAAATATGTATGAAAGTATTATTATTATTATTATTATTTTATTATTATTATTATTATTTTGTATTTTAGAGAAGGGTCTACACAGTGTTCAGGGTCTCACTACTGGATCAGACTTGTAGTGATCTGCCTGTTTACAGGCTCCTGAGAGCAGGGATTACAGGTCTGTGCCACCACAGCCAGTCTCAACCCCTGTCTCAGCGTGCCCCAAGGGCAGGGCCGGCACAGTAGGCCTAGGGATTGAACCCTGGGCCCCTGGGCCTAATTGCAGGTGCTTTAATCTGTTGAGCTATTTGGCTGGCTCCCACATTGTGTGTGTGAATTTGTACATGTTACAAAGCTTGGGGAGATTAAGAATAAGTGGAAGTGAATACTTACTGAGCGTATTAGTTTCCTGTGGCTGCTGTATCAAATTTGCACGAAGTTGGTGATTCAAACAACAGAAATTTGTTCTGTCACAGTACAGCGGGGCAGACATTCATTATCAGATTACCTGTAAGCCCAAATCGAGGTGTGAGCAGGACTTCATGCCCTCCAAAGCCAGGACTCCTTTCCTTGGTCTTCTAAATTTTGGCATTAGCAGTATTGCGTTGTTTGTTCTATCTTCATATCACCTTCTCTTGAATGCGTAAAATACCTGTCTTACCGCCCTTTTATTCATATACATACATTTAGAGCCCACAAGACACAACCCAGCAGAGCCTCTATACCTCAAGACTCCTAAATGATCACATCTGCAAAGAACTGCCCCTCCTCTTACCTTACAAGGTAACCTTCGCAGATTCCAGGACTGCGAGTGGGAATCCATTGCTGTGTGTCATTTCCTGCCCTGGGTCTGAATTTGCACTTCCTCCATTGGCCTCCTATGAAGAGCATACTGGTAGGGCCTGGGAGGTGGCACAGTAGGGTTCCCCCCAACCTCAGGAAGTCGTAGGGTGGCTTCTGGAGTTTGTGATTGATTGTTTTGGGTGTGGCTGCTGCATCTGCTCTGGGGCAGGGAATTTGCATTACAATGTAAAGAGGGCAGAGAAGCTAGCTGCTGCCCCTCCTTCTGCTCTCTGCTCTTTGCCGCCACCAGGAAAATTTGCTCCTTGCCACATGTTGCTCTGCCTTGGAGCCAGCAAAGTAGGGACTGAAACCTCCAAGTAACTGTGAGCTAAATAAGCCTTTTCTTCTTTCACTCTGAGTGTCAGGTATTTGTTCCAGCAGCGAGAGAGGAGTAATGGAGACAGCTATGATTCAGGAAACTCGAGACCATTCACTCACTACCTCAGTCTCAGCTTCTCTCTCTCTCTCTCTCTCTCTATTTCCTTTTCTTTCTCTTTCTCTGAACTGGGGATTCAACTCAGGCTCCTGTGCTTGCCAGGCAAGCACTTATTCTACTGAGCCATCTCCCAGGCCCTTCCTTTCTTTTCTTAGTTGAGGGAAGATTTTGGCAACCAAGCACAGCACTAGTTTTTGCTACACTCTGAGCTAACTTCAGACTTTTCAGTAAAATGTTCCAGAAGTCTATGTGAATTGATTTCTAAGTATCTTATCCCTTCCACCCTCCCTCCCTCCTTCCTCTTTCTGTCTCTCCCTCCCCCCCCTCCTTCCATCCTTTCCTCCCTTACTTCTTCCTTCCTATATCCTCTGGAGTCAGAAGATAGCCTTCTGGTATGGTTGAGCTTTTACTGGATCTAGCTCTCAGCTTTGTTCTGCTGCAGGCTAGCTATATGGTCCTTGACACCCTCAGAGACTCAGCTTTCTCCTCTTTGAAATGGGAAAGGGTAGAATACCAATTCTCCCTGCCTCTCAGGGTTGTAAGCAACCACAAAAAACACAGGCCTTGTATCACATAGACAGGTTCACATGCCAGCTCACTCACATTCTAGTTGTGCAATCCTGGGAACTCACTGATTTTGTTTTAAACCAGTACAATGGGAATGTGAATACTCACTCTTCTAGAACTCCTAGAAATAAAGCAAACTTAATGCTTAGCATAGTACTGCATGCATAATAATCACTTAAATTTGTGAGAGTTATTATTTTATAGGAAGTACTCTAGTTGGAAGAGAAGGTATTGTTAAACAGGAGGCACAATTAGGCTGGACAAAAGGAACTGGGCCCCAACAGGGAGCCCAGGATCAGGCAGATATGAAGTCTAGGCAGTTGGTCCAGGAAAGAGAGGATGTTTTTCAGTCTGAAGTTCAAGACCAAGCAAGTTGTGTTAACCATAATAATAACAACTGATGCAGTGACATACATGAAACTGCCCCAAGCAACCCCCACACAGTTATCAAACTCCTCAGCTGTCCTATTCACTATGATTTACTATCTCTATCTTCCTTTGCACATGAGGAAAAAGATGCTCAAAGAGGTCCAATGACTTAATTAATGTCATGTTAAAAAGTCAGGACTTTGAACTCAGAGCCCTGTGTGGTAATAACTCTTACTCTGAGCTACAAGGTTAAAAATGGCATGTGTGAAAGTCCTGCTGAACAGTTGTGTAACACTAGTTCTTTCTGTGGCCCTGGTAGAAGAGCAAGCATCCTATTGGTACTGTACTGAGAAGAGACCTCCTTCTAACGTCAGGCAAGCAGCATAGCAGAAATGATAACAGGGTTTATTTTTTTCTTTTTTTTTGGTGATACCAGGGATTGAACTCAGGACCTTGTGCTTGCCAGGAAAGCCCTTATTCCACTGAGCTGTCTCTCCAGCCCAGCATAGCAGAAGTGAATTGGCTATAAGAGGGGGAGTGGTGAGCGGTTCCAAGTAGGACTCCTTGGCCCACTTTGATTATGAAGTGAAAATCAAAATAAAGCCGTTCCAGGTTACTTGGACTGGGCAAGTACAACTACTTGCATCCTCTAATCTGCCTGCTGTCACCACCTCAAGACATGGCAAACAGGGGCTTGGGAACAAGGATATAGTTTGATTTTTAGAGATCACAGTGCTTGGGAAGCCTTTGCTCACCTGCCCATGGGGAAGAAGACAGAGCTCTTAGCTGGACCTGGGGAGGGATGACCTCCCGCGTGATGGTTATGAATGCATTTGGATGCACGCTCCAGACAGTATGAGTCATAGTGCCTTGGCTGGTTCGTTCTGGATTGGTGCATACTGGGCATGCACAAGCACACCAGCAGGGACCCAGATGTTCCTTTTGCTCCAGTACTCTTCATATGTTGTTTTTCCTTTTCTAGATTGTCATTTTCAGATTGAAAAAATGGCTGTCATACTTCTAGTTTTTTTCTCTTGGGTAAGCTAAGAAGAAAGAAGGGGAAAGCGTTGGAGGCTTCTCCTCATGCCTCAGCCTCTAACAGCATGTTGATTTGTTTTACTGGCCAGAACTGGGACACTCTCCTGCTCCCACAACAGTTAGTGGGCACGAGGGTGCTGTCACTGGCTTTGACCAAGGAAGCTTCATTCTCTAGAGCTGGAGAAGGGGTCTACCTTCCAGGTAACACAGATTCCTAGCAATCACCTGAAGGAATTGAGAAAAGGGAGGAGAGGGATCTAATGAATAGTATCTTTCCCACCTCAAAGGAATCAACATATTTAGTACTTACAGAAAGAGGATACTGATGCCGCATTCCTTGCTGGATACTTGCTATGTTGTCTTGCTTATCTGCCCAGTGATACCAGATTTGGAGGAAGGAGCTAGGAAGAACTGGAAAACATCCAGAAAGGGGTCAGGGACCATTGTGTTACATTCCACATTGTTAGTGGCTCCTACTCATGTCCGATGATCTCACAGGTCAAAATGTTATACCAAATTGGAGTTTTGGGGGAATCACTGTACACACAGTAAAGAACTAGCTAACATCAAGATAGCACAGTGTAAATTGAGACTGAATGGTAGGAAGCTTGTGGAGAAAAACCCAGGTCAGAACCAAGGATTGAATTCTGGCCCTTTAGCTTGCCAGGGAAGCACTTATTCCATTGAGCCATCTCCCCAGCCCTGAAAAAACCCAATTCTTAAAGGCTCCCCACTTTACCTTCTCAGAGTCCTCCAGTCACACTTTCCTTTGAGGCTTCTAATGACTTAGGCCACCATCATGTCAACACAGTGCCTTCATTTCTGGGGGACAGTTCCCTCCTGTTCTACTCTGGAGTCACCGTGGTATGAACCAGGAATGTGGGAAAAGTTTAAGATGGAGACCACCACCATGAGATCAAGCGAGAGCCCCTCATCATGAGATCAAGTGAACAGTTATTCTTAGAGGCTAGACAGGACCTGGGTTACACACACAAGCTTGAGCTTTCCTCTGCATAAGATAGCAGCTCCCTGGTAAGAGTCAAGCTGGAACACATCTAGCTGGAATGCTAGGCAGGCTGAGATAAAAGCTTTGTGAGAGGAAAATGCTCTTTTATAGATGAAGAAACTGAGGCCCATAGAGATTAAATGGCCTGGCTGTGGGTTGTACAACTTGTCTTCTGGGGTCTCATCCTTATCCACTCCAGAAAAGGAAGACATGGTCTCATTCTGCTTCTCTGCCTCTGATATTTTCTGTGTCTAAGGGAACCATGTTTCCCCATTTGCCATCTCTGTGGGAAAGCCTTCCCTATTCTTCAGACCACTTCCTCCTGAGAGTTCTTATTGCTCAGCAGGAGGTGCCATGAGAGGGAGGGCAAGGATAGGGGAAACTGGAGGTATGTACTTTGGTACACATCTTCTGGGGTGTTGGCAGCACTGAATATCAAGAGTTTCATTCAGAAACTCCTCAGCTAGAACTTGATTCTGAGGAATTATGTAATCAAACAAGCATTATAAAAATACCAAGAGGCACAAAACAAACCTAGATCTGACAGATTCGAAAAATACTGGGTAAAGATTGTATAGTCATAGGGCCTGGGGAGATGGCTCAGTAGAATAAGTGCTTGCCTGGCAAGTGCAAGGGTCTGAGTTTAATCCCTAGTTCTGCCAAAAAAAAAAAAAAAAAGATTGTATTGTCATAAAAGGGAATAGTATGTAATCATTCTAATCAGTGATGGGAGGCTGTATTTATTGCATGTAAATAAGTTACAGGATAAACCAAAAATAGGCTGTGTGGTAGTCTAATCCTATCTTTGGTAAGTAAACTCTGTGTGTGTGTGTGTGTGTGTGTGTGTGTGTGTTTTTGTGTGTGTGTATGTTTGTATACAATGTGAATACACTTATTTTATCCACTTCTGATCACCAGGTTGACTCCCCGTCCTCCTGGAAAGCCTCTGGGACTGGTGCCCAGGCAGCAGAATATTCTGGAGTGGAGGCTTCAAGACTAGGACCCACCCACTTCGGCTTGCACTGGACAGCTTAAGCACCTAGCCGGAGTTACGTGTGCATCTGGTCATGTAGTTCTCTTCATGTCAATTTGTGTTTATGGTAATTTTGTAGTGAAATATGATAGATATTTAAAAAAAAAACAGAAAACAGAACATTAAAAGCATTAAGTTGAATAGTTTGAAGAACTCAGTGGTCATCTGGGCCTCGGCAGGCCATCTATGAAGGATTTGAGTCATGAAAACTCAAGATTCTCTCATCATACAATGCTTCCCAAATATTTTCAAGTTTTCTCTCTTCTTTGAAGAAGCCAAGTCGAGAATCTGGAGACAAACTAATACGATGCCTTTATTAGAAAGACAAAGGCATGTCTCTTCAGCAGAGAACTACGTAGATATTCGTACCCTTTTTCTCCTCCTCTACCCTCCACAAACAGCTTAATCTCTATAATTTGTTCATTTCAGAGTGCTTTGTAAATTGATTTGTATAGTATCTAACTTTTTGAGATATTTTTCCCACATAGCATAATACTCTTAGGATCAATTAAAGTTGTTTCACATATCAATAATTCATTCTTTTTAATGGATGGGTAATATTCCATGCTGTGGAGGACATACTAAGTTTGTCTAACCTTCACTCAATGCACACCATTTGCAGCGTCTCCAACACCTGGCTATTGGGAATAATGCAGCTGTGAACATTTTAATTGAGACAAGCTTTTTTTTTTTTTTTTTTTGGTGGAATACAGGGATTGAACTCAGGCCCTTGTGCTTGCCAGGGAAGTGCAAATTCCACTGAGCCATCTCCCTGGCCCCTGTGAATGTTTTAATGTGATATCAACTTTCCTTTCTTTGAGATTAATGTTCAGGATTGTAACTGATGGTTTGGTAAATATGCATCTGTAACTTTTTAGGAAATTACTAGACAGATTTGTAGAGTGACTCTCTGCCATGGTACATGCCTGCCAGCGATGTATACAGATCCAGTTTCTCTGTATGCTTGCCAGCATTTGCTTTATTAGCATTTTAAAAATTAACGTTTTAGTAGATGTACAGTGGAATGTCTGCCTTTGTGTTCCCCTGATAACTAGTAATGTTGAACATTTTCCCCGTGTTTATTTGCCATCTGCATATCTTTTCTAGTGGAGTGGGTGAGTCTTTTGCTCTTTTTTCTTTTTAAGACGGGTATTTTTATACATTTTTATTTCTTTTCTTTCTTTTTTTTTTTTTTTTTTTTTTTTTTTTTTTTTTTTTTTTTTTTTTTTTTTTTTTTTTTTTTTTTTTTTTTTTTTTTTTTTTGCATGCAAGTTGACTACATCAGCAGTTTAACAAAGTCACTCCTACACAGGGCCAGGCTGAGAGCAGTTACAATATTCTGTGATACGAAAAGAGTAGTGCATGACTGTAGACCTCATATCATCCTCCTGTCTTGCTTACCAGTGAAAGGTCTTTTAGGGTTATATGAACAACTCCTCACAACTGTCCTGTTTGCAGAAGTTAGAGTACCAATAGCAGTTGGCATTTAGTAAGTAACAGGGCAGGAATTCCAATGTGCACACGTGATGTCAGCATTAGGGCTGCAATGCCTATGACTGGGTGATCTGTAAAGTTTCCAACATGTCTTCAACCACCTTCAGAGAGTATTTGGTTTCCTTCTTACTTAGACCTGCAGGCTCTGTTGATCTGACTAGCTGCCCAGCTCCCACACTTCAGGTTGTCCTTCTTCATTTCTGCACCTGCTTTTGGATTAGATGCAATATGACCACAGACATGTAAAGCCCAAACAAAGCTCTCATGTTCCTGTTGTTCAATTTCAATGCCTGTGCAAAATACTTCCTTGAAAGTTCCAGGTTTTCAAGTCCACCTTGGGTATAGTTAACCTCTGCATACTGCTGGCAAAACAAGTGGTTGTAGGGATTTGTCATCATGAGCTCCTCCAGGCGGGCAGAAGGCTGCTTTTGCATAGTTGTGCTCATTGATACAGAGTTCTGTGGGCTCATGCTAGGCTTCCTAGTCACCAACAAACCACTCCAGATACTCATTCAGCTCCTGAATGGCCTCCACATTCTTCCCCTGGGCTTTACAAATGGCAATCTTATGCTTTCTTGCAGCAGTGCTAGTTGGATCTTGTTGCAAAATTCGATCACACAGCTGTATAGCATCATCATACCTTTCCATGGCTTCAAATCTCACGCTCGTTAATTGCTTGACTCCGTGGCTGCCAGGGAACTGTCTTCTCAACTCCACATCCCTGGAAACCAGCATTTCCTCTGGTTTCCGCCGTCGCCACCGGCCCAGCAGCAGACTGTCCATGCGGCCACAACTTTGAAACCGCTCTGCTTCTCATCCATCTGGAAGGCCGGGAGCCCACCCGTC
>PVKA01039897.1:0-19124 GCA_004027165.1 Ctenomys sociabilis
TAGTGGATAGGAGAATAGATTAATTCAATCCCATTAAATTGAATTTGATGGAACGCTCACTTCCTCTACCCACAGCATCCTGCTCGTCTCACTCCTTTCTGATTCTGAGAATCGTACCAGCTCCTAGAAAGCTCTTTATCTACCCAGGTCTAGGCTGTGTTCTGAACACTCACCGTGCGAGCATCAGATTTATCACTCACTTGGGAAGGAGAAGAAGGGGGCTCTTAGACACCCCTTGCCTTAGTTACTTTTCTCTATTGCTGGGACAAATACCCAACACCCAAAATGAAGGAAGGAAAGGTTTATTTAGCTCACAGTTACTGGAGATTTCAGTCCATGTTCAGCTGGCTCCAAGGCAGAGGGGCACATGGCAGAGAGCAGCAGTCCATGGCGGCCGCACACAGCAACAACAAGGCGTGATCACTGCAGAAAGTCTGTCTCTCTGTCTGTTATATTACACTCGGGCTCTCTGCCCCAAGCTGCAGGAAGTACTCACAGCCATAATCAGGGGCACTCACACCCATAATCCCTGCAGTACTAAAATCCATAATCCCAGCCTTGGATCACACATAATCCCAGTGGATCATGAGTTAATCACAAACTCTAGAAGCCCCCACCCCATGACTACCTGAGGCTTTGGAGGGACAACTAGACACAAATTATAACACCCCCATAGCTGTGTCCCTCTGGGTGAGGCTACAGCTAGACTTTGTTTCTCTCCCCTGCGTGGGGGGAGGAAGCTGGGCAGTAGCTGCGGCGTGGGTCAGTTTGTTATCGTGGCTGCATGGTGCCCTGGGCACCACCTGCCGACCTCCCTGAGTGGATCCCGCGGTGGCACCTGCAGTCACCTTCACCCTGAGACCTAGTGACCTGGGGTAGAAACATGAATCTCTAGCGCACTCTTAGTTTCAGTTCTTTTGCAGCGCATGATGCTTACATCCAGGCCCGGAGTTACTCCATGTGCATAGCACATCTTCAGCCCTTCTCTCCTCTCCCATCCCTTCTCCCTTCCCTGGACCCCCTTCTACTTTGAGAAAGACCTTCCTACTTTCTGTTATCCCTTCTTCATTTTGCCCTTCATTTATACTCTAGATTCCTCATATTGGAGAAACCATGCAATAGTTAAGCTTTCATGTCTGATTTTTCTAACTGAACACCGTGGTCTAAAGGTGCCTCCCTTTTCCTACACATGACTCAAGATTATCGGCGGTATAGCTCAGCGGACTAAGCGCTTGCTTAGGTAAGCGTAGGGACCAGGGTTCGATCCCTGCTTCCGCTTGCCACGCCGGCCCCGCCTTCGGGTGCGCTGAGCCGGCGATTGGAGTCCAGGCGTGGTGGCGCGCGCCTGTAATCCCAGCACTAGGGAGGCAGAAAGCAGGAGGATCACTATGAATGTGGGCTACATAGTGAGACCCTGTGAAAAAAAAAAAAAAAAAAAAAAAAAGATTATCTTTCTCTACGGCACAGTGGTACTCTATTGTCCATAAGAATGACGTGTTCCCTATCCATCCATCTGTTGATGAACCTATAGGCAGTTTCCAAGATATCACCGTACGAATGGCACTGCTACAACCCGGCATGCATGCACCACTGTACTATGGTCTCTTCAACTCTTTTGGGAGGATATCCAGCAGGGGAACAGCTGCATGCCAATGTGAAGAATGTGAAGCATTCGTTTATCTTTCCTCCTTTCCTCCCCTCTCTCTTCCCAATCCTTCTTCCTCTTTGACCCCTTTTGTCTTCTCTACTGCTCTGTACATGTTTTTAGCTTTAGAGCCACTGACAGAACAGATGGGAGAAAAGAGGTCATGACACCAATGATTAGATGGGGTTCAAGCATTCCAGCAACTATGTCTTTTCTTGCATGGTGGCTGTAGGTTACTTCTCTTCCTACTTTTATTTGACTCAAACTCTCTCTGCTGAACTTGTTTCTTTCCTTACCTGTTCAGTGCAAACCCACAAAATTGACCAGATAAGGCATTCTGAGGCAAGAAGATATCTTGGAGGTAGCAAGCAGACTGGCTGCCTAGTGGACCAAGACAGTGGTGAACAGGGCTTTTAAGGTATATTGGGGTTAAGGCGTTTGAGGGTTGAAGCAGCAGCAGAAGAGCTAATCTTCACAGGGTTACCTGGTCTGTGGGGGACTTTCAATGTTGACAAAGGAGAGTTGATGTTCTTTCTTGCCCAGGTCTAAGTCAAGTGGATGTGTTCTGTGGTTTGGGGTTTGGGTCTGCATGGATCCAAGGGGGAGAGAATTCGAGGGCAGGGCGCCTGGGAAACCAAGAGGGAGAGTGTTTGGGGCAGGTTCCTGGGCAACTTTGAATCCTAGCTATCATACCGGGTTCTATGTGACAGAACAAGGGTGAGGAAATCAGCTTGCTACTTCCTGATGTCCAGGGGCTCTGTAGGCTGAGAGTCTGCTGATCAGGGACAGGAGTTGTGATCACTGAAGGGGTCTCATGGAGTGAGGCCTGGTAGAGTAATTTGAGAGAGGTGTTTAGGTACAGTTTTGGGTTGTTACTGGTGACAGTGTTGCGTATGAGGAAAGTGAACAGGAGGCTACCATGAACATAATAGCAAGCCCTTCGAGGAGCCCTAGAGGGGGAGTGAGCCAAGAAAAGACAGAGTTTCATACACTAAGGCACCACACAGAAACATCTGTGTGACAAATTTGTGTTGTTTGTCTGTAACTGTGTTGAACTGAGTGAGTTTGGTGCAAGGAAACAAGTGAGACTGTGAGAAGAGGGGAGTTAGAAAAGGGAGATATCAGTGGCTAAAGGCCTTTGAGAAGAGGCCAGGTGTGTGTTATTGGATACAGCCAGCATGGCCATGAGATCAGGCCTTGGAATGGGCATGTACAGCCAATACTTGGTGAGGTTGGTTGGTGGTCTGGGTAGAAGCAAAAAGGGAGTCTATGATCTGAATGTGTCATTTTTTTTTCATGACCCTGTTGAAGGGGAGGAGTAAGGAGGTGGCAAATGATGGGCTTGTGTCCCTCCTGATGTTTGGGGGCTGTTGGGTGTTGGGGAATACAGGGAAAGCCACAGGATCTCTGAGGCACACAAGTACAGGAATAGCATGTATGGCCCGAGTGGGACTGGAAGTGTCTCAGAGGATGTGGTCCACAAGGGAACTGGGAGGTAGGAACTGTCTGTGCATTGAGGTTAAGTTTATAGGATGAGCACTGTGGGGAGAGGGGTGAGAGAGACATGGAGCTTTTGGTTGAGATCTATCCCTCCAGGAGATCTACTCCCCTCCAGGTACGGAGTAGGTTGGAAACTGTGAGTGAAGAGCAGTGTCTGGAGTCAGCAGGGAGTGGGCCTGAAGGTGTCAAGTAGGTTGCCTGTCAACACCACCGTGGAGACTGTAGATCTAATACAGCAACTTTAGAACTCAGGAGGAACACTATATGTGATGTCCGTGTCAGCAAGAAAAGAGTTTTTTACCTGAAATGTCCAGCGAGACTTTTCTCTGACGAAGATACCTTGATGTGGGCCATGGACCCCAAGCTCTGTTCCTCTCCAGTGGCAGGACCAAGCAGGTCAATTATTGATGTTTCCGGCTGTAGCAAACTTTCCTGTTAAGGCAGGGAATTGGATGGCTTACCCTCTCTCTGGAGGACAGGGCAGTCACCTTTCTAGTGACCCTTGAGCTTGCAGACAGGACCAGGTCCCAGTGGTGGCTGAAGGCTCAGCCAGGCTCATGTCCAGTGTCCTTCACTGACACAATTGACATTACATTGTTATTATTTTTTTCTTTTTGCAGAACCGGGGATTGAACTCAGGCCCTTGCACTTGCCAGGGAAGCGCTTATTCCACTGAGCCATCTCCCCAGCCCCGGCATTACATCGTTAAGGTCCTACTTTGATGGGAGTCCCAAGGTCACAGCCAAAAGTTGTATGCATAATTTATGTCTCCACTTATGTATAATTTTTGTCTCTATTATTGAAGACATAGAAAGTCAGGTTAAGTAAGTTTCCTTCTGGGGTTTGAGAGCCGAGATCTGTCTTTTTAGCTTGGTGTGAATGTTAAGAGCAGGATATAAAATAGGAATTAATAACAGTATTTTCAGGGCTGGCCAGATAGCTCATAGACTAAAGCACCTGCTTGGACAGAGCACAGCAGCCAAGGTTTGATCCCTGGCGTGCTGTGCCGGCATGCCAAGAGGGCGGTTGAGACAGGGCATGGTGACGTGTGCCTGTAGTCCTAGTATTTGAGAGGCTGAAGACAGGAGGATAACTATGAATCTGATCTACGTAGTGACCTTGTAGACCCTGTACTAACTAATAATAATTAATAATAATAATAGTTGTTTCTTCTGGAAGATCTCAGTCTGTAATAGTACTTGATTATCAGAATTGTATCTGATTATTGGTCACTTTGAAATGTAAAGTGTGACCAGAGAGCTGTTATTTTTTATCAACCATAGACATTGTAGCAGTGTGATTTCTGCACAATATCAGCAGACAGTAGCTAAACTTTTACAGAGAACATTTGACATCAGGAGTCATGCATAGTAGTGTAGCATAACAGTCATAATAAATGATGAAATTCCCATTTTGTTTAGGCGTCTCTAAATGTAAAGGCACTAACCCAGGATACCAACGTTTGTTAGAAAATTATCACTTGACTGACGACCTCATATTGGCTTGATATGAACCTCTTATAAATATCTGGAGCATAAGAGAAAGGCATGAACACATTTAATGTAGCAACTTTTATGAGAAAACCTTATTTTCATGTTTCGAAAAAACCTTGTCTTTTAACCAATGTCTAAATTATTAGGGGTGTCTTTTAAGGGGATTACTGGGGGCTCTCCACTGATGAACAAATGATGGTTACCCCTCTATCCACCACTCAAGAGTCCTGTCCAATAATCTCTATTTTAATGATTTTTGTTTAAGCATAGAAAGCACAAATAAAAAAAGGAACAGCTGTTGATGGAACAACACATAACACATACAAAATCAAAGCGCTCAAATATATTGCTGGCCAGGTTAAAGCATGGTGAACTGTTTAACTTTATAATTATGAGAGACTAGTCAGAACTGTTGTGGGTCAATTAATAAGCAGATATCTCTTATAAGAATTTGGAAAATGTAAAAACCTATTATTAGTTTCAGTGAGAGCCAGCAAACAGCAGAGTATAAGGATTAGGCACAGCACAGTAGAGGAGCACTGACAAATCGCAAGTCCTGGACTTGCAGGCTGGCAAGAAGGCTACAAAGGGAGGGCTGGGAAGCTGTGGCTTGGGGTCTTTTCGTTGTAGCTGTAACAGGAGAGCGTCTGCCAAGGTGGGTGAGGGGCAGGGGGAGTGAGGGTACTCAGCAGGCTCAAATGGAAAGGGCAGGACACGTGAGCTGCTATTCTGCCAGTAGCTCACTACCACTCGCTGCTGTGATAGCAGGAGTTTTATACTTACCTGCTGGATAGTTAAGACTGAGATAATTTTAAGAAGTTAAAAGTTGTTTGTTTGTTTGTTTGTTTGTTTTCTTCAGGGGACTAGCTGCCATTGTGGAGTTTATAGTGTGACCAACCCTAGTGGCAGAAAAAGGTTAGCTGTTTTGGTCTTATGACCTCCCAGAGGTCAAGGGAGTCGAGATCATGCATGACACCCAGTGGGGTGTCTTTTAGGGTGGGTTGAGCTGGGGAGATAGCTCAGTAGAATAAATGTTTTTGCCTGGCAAGTGCAAGGGCCTGAGTTCAATCCCTGGTTCCACAGAGAGAGAGAGAGTGGGGGGGGGGGGATCTTAAATACAAATGAATCAAATTGTACCCAGTCGTCTGTTTAGGGCCTGGGAGATGGCTCAGTGGAATAAGCACTTCCCTGGCAAGCAGAAGGGCCCCTGGTTCCACCGAGTTGAACAAAGGATACTCACAGTTTTAGGTTCCCTGGGTGTTTAGGTCAGCAAGGGAGGCCCAAGCCTGCTGGTCCTCTCAGAAGAGCTGGTGGCAGACTGGGGCAAGACTCTGGTCAGGAGGGACCTGCAGAAGCCGTGGCGTTCATCCTGCGTTTCAGCACGAAATGTTAGCTATGAACACTCACCCTCAAGCAGACATACATTCTGATACAAGTAGAAGATTTACTCAGGACAGCAAGCAGGCTGGCTGTCTAGCGGACCAAGACAGCATTGAACAAGGTAAAGCACGGGGCTTTAGGCATTTGGTGGGGGAGGTGTTTGTGGGCTGGAACAGCTGAGGGAGAGCTCATCTTGGCATGACTACCAGGCCTATGAGGGCTTTCAATGTTAACAAAGCAGAATTTCTGTGGTTGCTTGCTCAGGTCAAAGTCAGGTGGACTTGTTCTGCAGTTTTGGGCTTGGCCCTACATGGATCCAAGGGGGAGAGAGGCAGGGTGCCTGGGAATCCAAGAGGGGGAGTATTTTTTTTTTTTTTTTTTTTTTTTGTCTTTTTGAGACAGGGTCTCGCTATGCAGTTCAGGCTGGCTTTAAGCTCACTTTGTAGCTCAGGCTGGTCTCGAACTCACAACAATCCTCCTGCCTCAGCCTCCCGAGTGCTGGGATTACAAGCATGCGCCACCACGCCCGGCGAGGGGGAGTATTTTGGACAGGGTTCCCCGGAAAAGTATGAATCCTAACCCATCACTACATTTAATAAAACTTTGGTTCTATTGTGAAGAGGTTAAGTGGGCCAACCAGATAGCTCAGCAGACTAAAGTACATGCTTCAGCAGAGTGCGGTGACTGGGGCCGGCTGTGGGGTACACTGAGATGGCAATTGAGACTGGGCCTGGCAGAGCATGTTTGTAATCCCAGAGCTTGGAAGGTCGAAAACAGGAGAATCAACTCAAGTCCAATCTATGGAGTGAGACCCTGTAGAGTCTGCAGGCCCTGTACCTTAAAAAAAAAGTTTAAGTTTAATTGCATTGTGCATGATATGACAGAGCGGATGGGAATGTGTTTGCCAGTCCAAGCAAGGTGAAAATGCTTGTAACTAGTTTGTTTATTTGTTTGTTTGTTTTGAGATAGTTTGTCTATATGGTCCAGGCCGGCCTCAGACTCACTATGTAGCCCAGGCTGGCCTTGAGCATGCAGACCTCCTCCTGCCTCAGTCTCCCCATGTGCTTGTAATTCTTACACTATGGGAGACTGAGGAAGGAGGGTCAAAAGTTTGAGCCTAGCCTCAGCAGTTTAGTGACCTATAGAGACCCTGCCTCAAAATGAAAAATCAAGCTTAGTGAGAAGGTTCTGAGTTTAATCTTCCACATGGGAAAAGAAAGAAGGAAAGAAAAAGAAAGGCTTTGTCCTGCAAAGATGCAGAGATGAGGGAGCAGTGTGTCTAAATCATCCCAGTTTAAGACTCTCAGGAAACAGTGAGAGGCATGGGCAGACTCAGAGGCACAGGGTGTCCTGTGCAATGCTGTGCAGGGATCTGCAGGGGAAATTTCTAGATTTAATCCCTGGAGCTTCCTTTCTAGGATGAATGAACTAGAATCAGAGACAATGCCAAAGATAACCCATATTTAGCAGGGACAAACTGAGTCTCTGAGAACCCAGGTCCATGACCTGAGCCCAGGTGCACTGTCCCTTAGCCTAACTTGTCCAGACAGAAAACTGAGGGCTAGGTCACCCCACTCTCCAGGTTCCAGGGCTTTCAGGGCCTGCATGAGTCTCTGCAGGGGCCTCACCCAAGGAAGCCTCTTGGTTTAACACCTTCCTTCATCTGACATCCTCAGATCTGCTGCAAGAATTAGTGAGTGGGAGTCAGGATTGTATCTGTTAGGAGGACAGTGACCCACAGCAGAGTCCACAAAGCAGGCCTTGTACAGATCCTACAGAAGCACCCGCCAGGGCCTGGCTGTCGGCCTCCCTGGAGTGTGTTAGGCGGCCATGAGCTCAATGGTGCGGGGTGCATGCAGGCACCCAGTAAACACTGCGTGGACTCGGCCTTGAGAGGAGATTGGATCATGTGGCTCACACATTGCCCGGCTCCCTTCTAGACCCTCAGAGCTCAGGCACAGAACCCTCCCAGCTGCTGGGAGCCCTCCCTCTTTCCTGTGTCTCTTTTATATAAATTTGCTGGCACTGTACCTCCTCCTTCCATGGTTTCATTCTTCACCACCTGGGACACAATCCCAGTAGTCTGATCAGTGCAGTCTGTCTGATTTGGCCATTGGAGTTTGCACTTCTAGCAAGTTCCCAGGAGAGGCTGACACAACTGGTTGGAGGTCACTGCTCTCAATGGAGGCTCTGTAGCCCACCACATATTAGGACCATAGGGCATCTTGTGCCAGTTACAACATGGCAGGGACAGATGGGCACCGATGGGACCCAGGCTGGCCAGGTAACTACACCGCTGGTGCTGTACGATTACTCACCTCAGTCAAATCCTGTCCAAGTGTAGAAGAAGAACTCAGAAAATTGGTGTAGAGCTGCCCCTCGGGAGACTCACTACTAGTCCACTTGGGACACCCAGCTGGACTGAGTCAGCCTGCTGCTGGGTGTGGAAGGCAGCCGCGAGTATCCCCCCCAGCAGCATGAAAAGAGAAGCAGAAAGGAAGAGGGTGTGTGGCTGGGTCCCCTGGAGGGACTTGTGCTGACTTTCCTCGCATGGAGTCAGCTGTTCCAGTCGGAGGAGCTCAGGCCCTCACTGTCCCTGAGAGGACTGCAGCTCTTCCGTGGGGAGCTCTGGTGCTTACCCTGAGGACCACATCCCACAGCCTGCGGGCGCAGACCCCTCGTCCCAGTGACACAGACTTTCTGGCTTCCACCACTGGCCTTTAGTCCTTTCCAGTATGGATCCTTGGTACAGACTCCAACAAGACATTGCCTTGGGCTCTGGGTTTTTAGCTGGACTCATACAGCACATCGTCAGGTGACCCAGGCCCTAATCTAGATTCTTGGGGTCTCTAGTGCCTGCCTCTGTATTTGACTTTTTGGATGAACATTATAAAATAATCCCATCAATTGTGCGTCCTGAATTAAATCTATTCATTTGCAATCCTTGATATGGCACTGTTGAGGGGAAAACCATTTGTTCTATATAACAGTTCCTCACCCAGAAATCCAGCCTCTAAATCCAATCTCATGCCATAAAACTATTTCTGTATTGTGACTATTATTTTTGAAATGATGTAGGTATATATTTATTTTAAGATTGGGCATGGTAGCACACACCTACACTCCCAGCACCTGGAAGGCTGAATACAGGAGGATCACTGAGTCTGATCTGTGTGGTGAGACCCTGTGGACCCTGTATTAAATACATTTTTAAAATGAATAAATAAAAATAAATTGTGCTGCAGCATATCTTTGTTTTAGCATTTAAAGAAATATAGGCCAGTGAGATAACTCAGCAGCATCAGTGGCTGCCTGACAAGCTCAAGGTCCTGAGTTTGATCCCTAGACAAAAAAAAGTATTTTAGCAGTAATATATTTTGTGGTGCTATACAGAATGTCAGTAAAAATTAAGGATTGATGTTGAGCTCAGCGTTAGAGTATTTTCTCAGCATGTGCGAAACCTTCCCTTTCAACACACACATACACGCGCGCGCGCACGCACCCCATACCACACCAAACAGCTATCCACAGCCTCAACTCTTTAACATAAGCCTTGGGGCCAGTGGAATAAGCGCTTCCCTGGCAAGCGCAAGAGCCTGAGTTCAATTCCCGGTTCCACCCCTGCCCCAGAAAAAAATATAAGCCTTGTTGGTAGTGCATGTGCCTTTCCATCACTTTTACACTAAATGAATACAGTAAATACCAATGTTTGCTAAAATCTATGTATTTATGTGTTTTTTTTTTATTTATAGGCAGGATCTTGCTATGTAGTTCAGGCTGGCCTGGGTTTCCCCACGACCCTCCTACCTCAGCCTCCCAAGTGCTGTGCTATCACACCTGATTTAAAAATCACTTTTAAATATTTGAGTCTTTCCCCAATCTCTCTCTCTCTCTCTCTCTCTCTCCTCTGTCTGTCTCTTCTCTTTTTCTCTCTCTCTGTCTCTCTCTGCCTCTCTCCCTTTCTGCCTCTCTCTCTGTCTCTCTCTGTGTCTCTCTCTGTGTCTCTCTCTCTCTGTCTCTCTGTCTCTCTGTCTCTCTGTCTCTCTGTCTCTCTCTCCTCTGTCATTCTCTATCTCTTTCTCTGTGTCTCTCTTTTTCTCTCTCTCCTCTGTCTCTGTCTCTCTCCTCTGTCTCTCTCTTCTGTCTGTCTGTCTCTCTCTTCTCTTTTTTTCTCTCTCTCTCTGTCTCTGTCTCTCTCTCTATCTCTCTCTGTCTCTCTGTCTCTCTCTCTCTGTGTCTCTCTCTCTGTCTCTCTCTCTGTCTCTCTCTGTCTCTCTCTCTGTCTCTCTGTCTCTCTCTCTTTCCTGCTGTGAGACAGGGTCTTGGTACATAGTTCTGGCTGGCCTCCAGCTCACCTTTCTGACTCAGTCTCCTGAGTGCTGGAATTGCGGGTTTCACCATGCCCTGCTCTTTTCCTGAATTTCTCCTGACGAAATTGGTTCAGAGGTAATAAGGATGGTGTAGGGTTTTCACTGCTGTTACTGCGATGCCCCCCAAAACGTAGGGTCGCATCCTAGTGGCGGTGCATTCAGCGCGCACAGCCCTGGGTGAGAGCTCCACATCTGCATACAGGCTATGATGCGCACGGCCGCCAGGGGGCAACAACACACAGCCGACCCCGCTCCAGGACGCAGGGCAGATTTGGCTGGGCTTTAGATCTCATCTGTGGGATGCGACCAGATGCTTCACGTTCGATTGCGGGAAACAGGAAGGAGGCGCACGGGGAGCCCGGCCTTGCTTTTTATTACCTCGCTAAGGTAAAACCAAACAGAAAATACTTCTTTGGCCAAGGCTGCAGCCACGACTTGTTCAAGTCAAGACACGCACTCTGGAGAACAGTCTGCATGATCCGAGAAGCTGGATCCCTGGAGCTGCGGCCTGGATTTGTCTGGCGCCCTCCTTCCTCCTTGATGGGTACAAAAGCCACAGATTTATTTTTCTTATAGTTGAATAATGCTCAACTGTGTTAAAATAGCATGTCTTTTATGAACTCCTCGGTTCATGGGCATCTGGATTGTTTCCAAGATTTAACTGTGACCCATAGGGCTGCCGTAAACATGGGTGCCCAGATGGCGCTGTGGTATGATGATTTCAGGTCTTTTGGAAAAATACCCAGGAGGGAAATCGCTGGCTTGAATGGGACTTCCAATCCTAGCTTCTTGAGAAATCTCCATACTGATTTCCATAGTGGTTGTGTCAGTCTGTGCTCCCACCAACAGTGGAGAAGAGGTCGTTTTTTCCCCCACAGCCCCTCCAGCCTTTGTTATTGGTTGACTTCTTGGTGATAGCCCTTCTTTCAGGCATAAGATGATACCTCAGGGATGTTTTAATTTGCATCTCCTGAGTGACCAATGATGTTGAACAATTTTTCATATATTTGCCATTTGTATCTCTTCATTTGTGAAGCAGACATGCATCTCAGATGCCCATTTTTGGACTGCGTCTTTGAATTCTGGAGGCTTGATTTTTTTTTAATTTTTTATATATTCTAGATAAAAGTCCTTTGTCTGACAATCTGCTATACTTTTCTCCCACTTCATGAGCTTTCTTTTTACTCTATTGGTTATTTCTTTTGGTGAGCAGAAACTTTTCTAAACACAAGATCCCAATTTTTGATTCTTTGAAGTACTTCCCTTGCAGTTTGGTTTTTGTTCATGAGTTCTTTACCTACCCCTATGTCCTTATGGTTTCTACATACCTTCTCTTCCAGAAGATTTATTGTTTCAGTTTTAATATTTAAATCTTGGATCCATCTTAACTGTAGTTTTGTGTGTGGTGATAGGCGTGAGTCTATTTTGAAGCCTTCAGGGTATGGAAAGACACTGTTGCCAGTACCATTTATTAAAGAGGCTATCTTTCATCCAGTGAAAATGTTTGGCCCCTTTGTCAAAGATGAGGCAGCTGAGTATATTTGTAGTTGTGCCTGCATCTTCTAGTCTGCTCCATTGATCCTTAGATCTACTTTTATGACAGCACCATGTTGATTTTTTTTTTTTTCCGGAACCGGGGATTGAACTCAGGCCCTTACACTTGCCAGGGAAGCACTTATTCCACTGAGCTATCTCCCCAGCCCCAACTTTGTTGATTTTATCAGAGTAGCTTTTTAGTATAATTTCAGGATAGGGAATGAAATACTTCTGCCTTTCCTTCTTGGCCCAGAATTGCTTTGGGTATTCTAGGTGTCTTCCAGTTCCAGGTGAATTTTAGGAGTTTTTTGTCTAGATCTGTGATAGATCTGTTATACTAATGGTATTTTAATTGGGACTGCGTTGAATCTGTATAACAATTTTGGGAGTATGGCCATTTTCACAATGTTGGTTCTTCCTATCCAGGAGCAAGCAATAACTTTCCACATTTTCTTTTAAGTGTTTAGTACAGAATCTGCAGAGTCTACAGGCCTTCACTACATAGATTGGATTCATAGCAGTTCTCCTGTTTTCAGCCTCCCAGTTGCTGGGATTACAGGCATGTGTCACCACACCCAATCTCAATCACCATCTCAGTGTCCCTGGTGGGTGGACTGGCACTAGCACACTGGGGATCAAACCCCAGCAGGCACTTTAATCTGGTGAGCTGTCTTGTCATCCCTATCTTTCATTTCTGAAAACCTCTTCATTTTCTTTTTTCAGAGTACTATAATTTTTTTTTGTCTTTTTGAGACAGGGTCTCACTATACAGTTCAGGCTGGCCTTAAGTTCACTTTGTAGCTCAGACTGGTCTTGAACACACAACAATCCTCCTGCCTCAGCCTCTGCAGTGCTGGGATTATAGGCCTGCGCCACCACGCCCAGCTTTTTTTTTTTTTTTTTTTTTTTTTTTTTTTGTGGAACTGGGGACTGAACTCAGACCCTTGCACTTGCCAGAGAAGCACTTATTCTACTGAGCCATCTCCCTGGCCCCAAAGAGTACCATAATTTTTGCTGTATAAATCTTTTACTTTCTTTGTGAGATTGAGTCCTAAGTATTTTATTCTGGGAGTATTACTGTGAAAGGTCTGAGGCCAGCAAGATAGCTCAGTGGTCTAAGCACCTGCCTTGGAAGCGCAAGGACCCAAGTACAATCCCTGATACATACAACTTGTCACATAGTCATGCTGGCCACCCAACCCAGGCACTATGGCACATGCTTGGAATCCCAGCACTTGGGAGGCTGCAACAGGAGGATCACTATGAGTCCAAACTCTGTAGTAAGGCGGTCTACCGAGTAAATAAATAAATAGACATGGTTTCCATAATTTATTTCTCTGTGTGTTCATTTGTGTATAGAAATGCTATTGATTTTTGAGTGTTAACTTTGTATCCTACTACACTATTGAATTTGGTGATTAAATCTACAAGTCTCTGGCGTTCTCTGTATACAGTATCATGTCATCTGCAAATAATGATAATTTCACTTTTTTCTTTCCAATGTCATTGGCTGATATTGGCTTATTCAGGATTTTTATACCTTCTTGATTTAGCTTTCATAGTTCATGTGTTTTTGGGAAACTGTACATTTCTTCTGTATTTTCCACTCTGTGAGAGTAAAGATTTTGGAAATAAGTACTGATAATTTTCTGAATTTCTATAGAGTCTGTAGTGAATTCATCCTTTTCATTCCTCATTGCATGGATTTGAATGTTGTTTTTCATTTTTTTTAATGAGGTTGGCTAAGGATGTATCGATTTTATTTATTCTTTCAAAGAACCAACTCTTTGACTCATTAGTTCTTTGGATTGTTTTCTTCACCTCTACTGCACCTATTTGTACTCTGATCTTTTTAATATCCTGCCTTCTTTGAGCTTTAGACTTGACTTGTGCTTCTTTTCCTGGGAGTTTAAAGTCCAACAGAAGATTGTTTACTTGGGCTCATTCTGTTTTCCTGATATAAAAATTTACTGTTATAAATTTCTCTGTTAAGGCAGCTTTCATTGCATCCCACAGATTGTGGTAAATTGAATCTGTTTTTGTTAGATTATAAATATTGTTTAAGTTCATCTTTAATTTCATCCATGACACATTGATTGTTCAGGAGGGTATTACACAGTTTCCATGTGTTTATATAGGCTTTTTTAAGTTACATAGGTCATTGGTTCCATTTCTTTTTTTTTAATCTATTTATTTGTATTTTAACTTGAAGAGTGAAAAATAGAAGCAAAAACAAAGAAAAAAAATGACAAACAGGGTAACAGACAACAATACATATGTTACAGATTTTCACAACATAGATGGCTAATTATATATATATATATATTTTTTTTTTTTTAATAAAACAATCCAACACAGATCGGCAGTCCACAATATAAGTGGGTTATCCACAGAATCTGTTGACTTGAGCCATTCCAGCTCTTTATATTAATATAACTTTATTTTATATACCCCCATTTTTATACTTTTCTGCTGGATGGTTAAGACCGAGTTAAAGCATGACCTAGATCACAAAAAACGTAGCTTTTGTATCTGACAAGGTCAGTCAAGTCCCCTCAGGATTTATTTTTATTTATTTTATTTTATTGAAGTACAAATACCAATGAGACAGTTTCCTAATTTGGACAATGTGAGGGCAGAGTAAGACGTAAAGTCATGGTATGTTAACTCAACGGAGGCATTGCAGTTAGCCAGTTCTCGGATCAGTAGCCTTGGGTAAAGCATGTTTTTGTCCTTTTTAGCACTTCTTGGAACTAGGGTGAAGGTGAGTCATGGAGGCAAGATGGAGTCATCATTGTCAGGGTACAACATTCCCTGCTGATTTTGGGGGGCGAGTCAAATCATTGATTGTAGTTTCTGTCAATGGGAATTTTTCCCAGCCTCGTTGCCACATCATCATAAGCTTCATGGATTGGATCCTGTTAGAGACATATTGTACTAATTTATCAATGATACAAGGTCCAACAGTGATTAGAACTAGTACCACAATTATGGGGCCGGCTAAAGATGAGAGGAGAGTTGTGAACCAGGGTGAAAGGTTAAACCAACGTTGAAACCAGTTTTGTTGAGACTGACTCCAATTTCCCCTGTCTAGTAGCCTCTGTTTGACTGCTGCCATATTTTGTCTGATTATGCCTGAATGATTGGTATAATCACAGCATATTTCCCTAAGGCTATACATAATCCTTCTTTAAGTAGCAGCAAATCTAAACCTCTATGGTTTTGTAAAACCACCTCTGACAAGGGCTTCAGGCACTGAAATGCGCTTGTCAGGGAATCGGTACCATTTGTCAGAATCCCCCACTCTGGCACTTAGCTGGGAGGCCAGATGAAGATCCCCTTTGGTGTATACGGGGTCAGAAACAACTGGTGGCATCAAATATAGGGCCTGAGAGTTTTCAATAGGCCCCACTGATTTTGTGGCTGCCTCACAGGCCACTTGGTCAGTTAACCGATTGCCTTTTGAGATAAGATCGGTGCCTGTCGTGTGGGCCTTACAATGTACTAACAAGGCCACAGCTGCGGCAAGCTGGCCATTCGGCCGCCACATTGTCCAGTCCTTTTGACAAATAGGCAATTGGCCTATCCCAGAGTTGCAAGATATCTTGTCTCTTGTATTATCTCTTTTAAGGGCCTGGCCCTGTCTGACTGCCTAGAATAATTTCTATCTAACTCAGCTGCCTACAACATTTTCCCCTCTGAAGAAGTAACCTGAACTGCCATGAAGGGATTTGGGCGACTACTGCTCTGGCTTCTTCATGCTGAAAGGGGTCATAGTTGTTGATCGGCAGTCAGATAGATTCTTTAGAAGTTCTGTCTAAAGGCTCTCAGTAGAGAACAGGCATTTCCATTACAGCTTTGAATCTGGAGAAGACAAAGCCAAAGAAACAAACATGCATGGGTCAAATAATCACAACAGGATAATTATGAAAAAGAACTTTTTGGAGGTCCATCAGCAGGAATCTCTTAAATGTGAGGTTTAATCCCTTTATCTTCCATGACCATTGTGTATTGTTTCAAACAAACTGGCCTTCCTCTTATTACTGGGCACATACATTGCCAGAAATAAGGAAATCACTAAGTACAAGTGGAGCCACTGGCTGTGTAACCACCGACAAATCTGCTCCTTATGTTGACAGTTAACATGGGCTCCCTCAGGCTGAGAGGAAGACACGTAACCACCTCAGCCTGAAACTTCCTCTGACTCCATCATAAACACTTCCTTTTCCTTCTCTAGAAGATTTGGACATTTTTCCTTGAAATGTCCCTTCTCTCTGGATCTAGGAAAGCATAACTTTTTCCATCTATAATTCCATTCTGTATCTTTTCTACTATGAAACACCTCAACTCAAATTTTTGCAAACCCTTCTAACTTCTACAGCTTGTGTCAGACACCTGGGGCCCGCTGAACAATTTAGACAAAATCTAGTGGATCCCAGTTAAAGGAATCTTAACCTAGCATATTTGTTATAGATTTTACCTGCACGATTACCTGGGTTTTGGTATCTTCTTAGGAAAAAACAAATTTTCTGAGAAATTAGAGCACATATAATCAAAGCATGAACATTTCAGCTAACAGGTACATTTATAAACCTTTTTTGAGACCTAGCAATTGTAACTTTTTTTTTTTTTTTTTGTCTTTTTTTTTGAGACAGGGTCTCACTATGCAGTTCAGGCTGGCCTCGAGCTCACTTTGTAGCTCAGGCTGGTCTCGAACTCACAACAATCCTCCTGCCTCAGCCTCCCGAGTGCTGGGATTACAGGCATGCGCCACCACGCCCGGCCAAGCAATTGTAACTTACTAGCTCTTAGACCTCTTTACTTATGGAGTCTGACAGTTTGCTATAAGTCTCTCTAGCTTTAGAGACATCACACCTGTGTTAAGGATGAGCATGAAATACCTTTTAAATCTTGTACACGAGAAACAATATATTACATTTATAAAATATCAGTCTCAGCACCATTTTGATTAGTAAGCAACCTGAATATATTACAGTAGCTCAGTTACAGCTAACGCAAGATGTCTTCTAAAGTCTGTTTCTATTGAGGTATGATGACTGGAAGGAAGGTCAGGGTTGGAGAAGGACAAAGAGACCTGTGCCAATGTCCAGCAATGGGCTGGATTTTCCTCTAGTCATGATTACTCAGGGCTCCTCCATGGAGATGACAGGTAGAGGTAACAGTGCGGCCAGAGAGAGGAAGCAGGCCCAGGGCCCTTTAGTTCTACTGGACCATCTGTGAAGCTGAGTCTGAGCTCTGAGCCTTCACCTCAGAGTGCAGTCTCACTTCTAGTAGCTGCCTTGGCAGTCAGGGCATGGCTTATGGGCCTCTTAAGGTAGTCCCTCTACAGTGGCCTGGCTTCTGACAGCAGTAGCAGATCAACCTCATCATCGTTGAGCTCTTCTTGGAGCCCAGAGAATCAGACTTAGGGTCTGATTTGAGGCCGCAACAAAGACAACCATTTTTGTCTTTTTTTGTTTTCTCTGCCTGGTTTTCTCCCAGTTTTTAATTATAGGACACTTAAACAGTTTTTACTATAGTATTAAATGAGTTGTCTGGAGCAAAAGCTATCTTTTATATAGCTCCTGGTCTGTAAGAGTAATCTGTTCCTCTAATTAGCATCTCGGGAAGTATGTTTTATTAGTGCATCTACTAAACATTACAAGAAACCAGAGGGGTATTTATCTTTTTCCTGGTCTGCAGAATGTCTATAACTTATCTCTAACACACCTAAGTAATTAGACCTAGGAGAAAAATGTTGAATCCTTCCTCACACTAAATGTGTTTGAGTCCCCTAAGTGTGCTGCTTGTGGAGATAGTTCCTTCTGGTGTCACCCAGAAGTCGGTTCTCTCCACTGTGTCTCAGGTAAGCCTCCCAAAGGGGACCTGCCAGAACACTTAAGCCAAGACATGGCTTTTATATGTGTCCTCCTGTATGGACATAGTCCTCGTTGTCTCATCTGAAAGCCCACTAGAAAGCTTGCAAGCATTATTTTTAGCACTATTGTCTGAAGTCAAGGAAGGATTACCAGTACATTTAGCAACCAGTTCAAATGTAACACATATAAATACAAAAGGCATAAAATATCCCATTAAAGTAACATCATAACCTGATAACAATTTTATGTTTTAGCTTAGATTTACCAGCATATTTTGACCAATATTTTAACTGCAGAAGGAATTCATCTGTGTACCGCATGGCAGGCAGAACGAGCAGGTTCTGAGGGTGATGGTCGGGGGTCACAGCCACTTCTATCAGTTAGAACTGCCAGTGAGACTATGCAGAATGGGCTGGTCATCCGGGGATGGTGTCCAGGACAGCAAACCTTGAGTCATTTTAGGGGGTCTCAGACAAACCAATAAGGCCTGAATGTAAGACCTGGTCAGGGCGTCCCAGATTTTTGAAGATGGTCTGGGAAGGGAATCAGCAGCGGATGATGGAGAATGTCAGCTCTGAGTCCTTCGGGGGATAGGAAGGGGGATCCCGAGAGGGTTGGAGGTTCTTGGGAGGCAGAGGGTGATAGGGAGGTGGTGGTCCACAGCCTGCACTGTGGAGAGAACAAAACTGCCCTCAGGAGGCCAAGAGACATTAAAAGGGGCCATTTAAGTTTACAAAAAGCCTTCAGCTTGCCATGAAAGACAGGTTTTCCAAATCCTTTGGCTTAGCCGCTGAAATCTTTAAAATAGGAACCAAGGTTAGGGGTATTAGTGACACAGAAGACGTTTGACCCACGTAGACAAAGACAGTACCAACAATCAACACAAAAAGGAAACAAATGGCAGCTGCGAAGAACTTAGCTTCAGGTACCTGTGTGGTGTTTTTTTTTTTTTTTTTTTGCTTTTTTTTTTTGTTGTTGTTGTTGTTTTGGTTTTTTTGTTTTTTTTTTTATTTATTTTTATTTTATTAAAATACAAATGTCAATCAGACAGTTTCAAGACACCTTACCCATACACATTCGATGAATTAATACATTGCAAACTGTTTAGGAAGGGCAGAGGATACTAGCTCAGCTGCAACGAATGAACTAACAGATACAGCAGCAAAGGAACAACAGCAGAAAGCTATAGAGGAAATAAAACAAGAAGTAATTCCCCAAATTAAAAAAGAAATATTTGAATACATAGCATCTGAAATAAAGAATGAATTCCAGAAACATTGGGTGGAAAAACGATGCTCACCCAGAACAAATGCAGAGAGCA